>OUQQ01000552.1:9573-20583 GCA_900404475.1 Spongospora subterranea | reverse complement strand
TGCAACAAACTGCAACATGCATTTACCCCCATGTAGCCTAAACAATATAGGGCAGAAGGATACCGCGACCGTAGGATTTGACACTGTTGGTAAAATATATAACGGCCTGCAACAGATGGTGAACATTTCGGGGGAAATAATCGCCATACCATACTGACCTTTCTAGGTATTTTCGATGCCAAACGAATGTGCATGCCGAGTTTTGGTATACGCCAGTGGGCGTTACAAAATATGTTCCATCTGGAGACCACGAACCGCGCCGGAAATATGATAAAACTGTATCATCGCCAAACAAATCCGATGTTTTGAAAACAACAGCGCCCTGATGGTCTGGAATAGGCATACGCCATGATTTCAAAGTTTGTGAGAGTTCGCAAACATCTTGGTTTTTCCTGTCAAGATCCAGAATCCTGTACAGCATACAGGTCTTGTCGCAGCTCTGTGATAGGATAAATTCACCAAGCGGATCCCATGCGACGCCCTTCACAAATTTGGAATGACCTGGCAATGTTGCTAACGCTTGACCAGTATTAACATCCCTGTGCTGTTCGTTAATAATTAGACGGTAAACGACTGAGGAACCAGACACTACAAATTACAAAATACAAAAGAATGGTTGCAACCAGTGAATGAAGATTGCGAGATGAAAAAACGAAAATGTTACCAGATCATGATTCGATGCTGGATTTCCCCAGATACAAGATGAGTTGATTTTGGTGACCACGACAAGGACGTGACATCTGAAACATGCCCGCGTAATGTACGCCATATAATCCACGATTCGCTATCCTCACACCCCTCATCATTGCTGCCGAAAGTGGGTTTGATCGGCTCGTCCGACTCTGACCTCTTCCATACATATATCAACGTATCTGAATAACCACTGATTAGCAACAAAAGACGCCCCGCTTATATTGACAACTTAGCAAACAATGAATACGGTAAATACAACTCATTTTCAAGAGAACCGACCATCAGAAACGGACGCGATTAATTCTGGGGTGCCCGGACTGAATCGAACTTGGTTAACAGGTTGGGTATGACGATGTAAACAAGCCAACTGGCGAACGCAGCGTTGCGAAGGCGAGTCTGGCAAACTGCGATTTTCATCTGTGTTTTTTGGATCAGTCGAATTCGCGCCGGATGGGTTTGTCGTAAGGTCGGCATTCATCGCCCAGATACGAACAGCGCCATCGGCACCGGCGGTAGCGATACGACCGGACCAACTGACATCTACACTGAAGATGGGCTGGTTCTTCCCATCCCGTTCATGCCAAAACACCTCATGAGTCTTGACAATCATTTGGTAATTGGTGAACAACAGCTGGATGATGATGGGGAAACTGCGCGATATCACCAATGTTGTACACAACTCATGATCATCAACATGATCAACACCGCAACAATACAATCAACTGTAGAGCCAACCCATCAAAAACCAAACGGCCAATGCTAGAACGAGGTCACAACGAACGTGATTGGTATGCCGTGCTGGCATCTTGAAAACTTGTTCAAGAACTGAGATTAAAGCAACATTTGTTGTGAGGAGACGCTGACAAGGGTGCAATCATAGATGTGTATCTGTTAATGCCAACCACCCTGCTATGGTGCTGTCGTTTTCATTCCGCGATTAGTCGTGCTCAAAACCATTTATATGATTGCGGCAGTCTTTTGACCTCCCTGAAAAGGCAGTCTGATATGTCGCTACCGACATTTCTCATGATAGTTGCAGTGAAGGTATTTTGGGCCATCGTGCCGCAGTTGACGCAATGCAGCGTTATAATCGGATGAGTATAATTATGCTATTTTGTGAGACGTTGATTAACAAATCCCCGACACTTTTGAAAATCCGCCAAATCTGTTGCCTTCTAATTGCTAATGAAAGGGACTAGAAAATGATGAGGACCGTAAAATAAAAAATAATTTAGGTTGTGTATCTCTGAAGATGATTGCATCAAATATTGTACGAGGCCGATGAGTACAACTCTTTCTATTTTTTGCAATTCACCAAATCAAATAGATGGCGCATCGTTGGGCGGCTATAGGTGATAGTCACTTCAGGTAAACGATAAATGAATCACACTTCAAGTTACCCATGGGGACAATTCCAGGGCTGTTGTAATGTCGATAATTCTCGGACAACCTAAACAGTAAAACGACTGGGTTAGAAACCCCTACCAGATGACCAGCCAAGTGGAATTATCGCACCTGCGACATTTGTGTTTTGCTAAGATGATCGCCAATCATTATACCTATCATATATTCTGTCAGTGCAACACTATCGAGAACCAGTGATTCAAGTGACTGAGCTCATGCGACAGGCGCGTGACGCTAGCGCTGCAGCAAGCTTTGGAATAGCGCAGGACAGCGTAGCTTCACGATCCGATACGATACGTGACGCCAGCTCAACAATATCTGCGATTGCTGTTAGAGAATGCGCCACCCGACCGAAACCGCATTACCATCGGCACTAAATGATACGTTCTGCAGCTGTGGTACCGCAATGAGCCGAAGACGCTGGCAGGGTTCGGCATCATCATCAACCTGCGTTCGCAAAAGGAATCAGCAGGCATCGGAGTCAGACAGCGCTGACCTACTTCGATTTCGAATCCATTCCTCCGGAAGACGTCAATATTGTCAATTACTAAAAAAGTGAGCACAAATAAACACTCGGAAATAAGAACTTCGGCGCAACAGAAAAACTGATTAGTTGTTCAACATGATAACGCGCCAATATATGATGGCATCTGGTTGAACATGTATTTACCAATTATCTCAGTACTAGCATCAACTTTGAGAACCATTGGTCTAAACAGTCAACAAATCAGTTCACAAACTATCCAGAAATCAGTGAGTCGTTACGATATTAATCGTTGGCGAGAAAATTTCGACGTGCGGATCAGCGTCTCATAGTTGAACTTTTCGTTGGAGGCGTGCTGATCGATTATGAATAGGTCATCACGAAATCGTACTACAATGAACCTATATATGTCAAACCCAAAATTGGATACGAAGGCCTTTGGACAATACTGAAACGCAAATTTGAAACAAAATAGGACAATGAGACTATCCCAAGTTTGTGAGAAACCCAACTGGTAATGAGCGAAACAAAAGAGGAATATGGGCTGCTGAGTTTTCCCGAAATAAAAACGGCGCATGAGTCTGATGATAGATATCATTACCCGAGGTTAAATTGTCCAATAATTTCCATCTGGGCGAAATTCTCACGTTGTATTCGACGTTTTGTCAGTTCTTCATCGGCAATATTGGCGACACAGCGCTCGATGTCGGCATCATCTACCTGGTTGTTATTGGAAGTCGAATAACGTTTTTGTTGTTTCACCCGTTCCAACGTAAGTTTCAAATATCGGGCACTCAATTCGGCTAGATCTGAAAACAGTGTTAACTACACAGCCAACGTGCACCGAAACAACAAAGAAACTAAAACGAAGAACTTGTTTACACACCAATGCATATCGAATGGCTTGAAAAAAATCGTCAGAAAAATGGTACACAGTAAACCACGGGACAATAGGGCTGAAATGAAACCGTAAAACAATCGATTCAGAGTTATAAACAACCAATGGGGATATAATCAGCATCCTCAGAATCCTCGCTTTCATCATATGAATCATCGTCATCGTGCTCCCCCCATTCTTTAGCTAAAATTCTGTTATCGAACTCTCGTATACGCTTGCCGGGGCCCAAGGCGGTTTTGCGATATTCTACAAAAAATCTCGTTGAAACTCCTGGGAGGCCAAAAACAAGCACCTTAGCTTACTAGGAGAAGGAATGTCTTCATCATTAGCCGACCCGCATTCCATTATATTTTCTGATGACGCGAGCACAACAGGACGACCCCTGCCATGGCTCACCTTGGACGCGGTCTGCTTGGGCTCTGTATTAAAACATAATCTACCGGAAGTCGGAGCAGTGAGAGGCTGTGAGTCGATTTGTGGTTCTTCATCGCCTGAAAACGTGCCTGCGGTCAATTACAAATGATTTTGAGAAGGCCGATTGAAAGGCACGTACTTCGAGAACGAACCGCATAACAATCTGAATTGAATTCACGATCTGTCGAGGGTGCGGCCACACTTTGTGGTCCTTATGTGAAATACTGTGTTAACAGTCGGGTTGATAAAATTTGTAGGGGTGGCGTTTTTACTTTGGTCTTCATTCAATGATTCACGATCGCAATTGGAAACTGCTGCTGATATGGGGTTTCCATTAGCACGGTGGTATGCACGAACGAAAGGAACCACGGTATCATTAATGTCTTCGGGACACAGTGATAAATCTGACGGTTTGTCAGAAAACGCAGATATCAACATAGAATGAACGTCACCAGACGAACCACCCTGAAGATGATCGTTGCCAACAACGATGTTGACGAAATGAGAGCGCCGTTGTATCTGATGCGAAATACAATATCAAATCTCTGGCAGGTGAAAAATTGAGGTAGTAATACCGCTAGTGCACGCTTTGGACCAAGCGCCACATCGTCCTGATAAATCAAGTAATCGCCATCGAAATCATTCTCGGATAGTCCTGCACTATCATCAGCCTACCGAACTGATCAGCATGATACATTGTGAAATCAAACGGTAATTGCCTGGAGAACGTCCACGCACACAGCGTTCACGTTGTGAGGAATCGAGTCCTCCGGCATTGGATCAAACCCAAAAGTATTTTCCTAAAGAGTGGATTAAAGAGAATTGTGTTAGTTTGACAACGAGCGGACTTCATGGTTGGCTTTATTCCCTGCAACGGCTCCCCCAAATAATGAAGCGGGTGACGATCTAGCATCGCCAATTGCACATGCAACGTTCTAAGCCGGAGGTAATTGACAAACTTCTTAAAGAAGGGAATATTTGAATACCTGACCACGTTTTGTGCCCGATTTAGGGTCAACAACTGAAGGAACCCCCTCTTCATTGGTATCGTCAGAAACCGTCATCTAAATCAAGATCAACATCCTTGCGTAGTATATGAAACCTGGACCTCACATTACGAGCAATGTTAAGGCGGCGAACTGGTTCTGAATTATGACTTGGCGACCTTACGGCAATCTAAACACATGTCATTTTAAGAACGCCAAAGGCCGAATACTATGCAGCATTACCCGTGTTTGAGATGTTTCAAACAGTGCCGAGTTTGGTATAGCGTATAATTCCTCTGCCCAGGAGCTGAACTTTTCTAATAGCGTGCCGGCATCGTGTAACAGACAAACACGCTTGTCAGGTGTTACATTGATATCGTAAGTGTCAGTGGGCAGGGTTAAATTCAGCACGAAAACAGGATATCTTGATTTGCATCTAGAGACGTTTCAGTGTGTGCGGAATAAGCAATCATTTTTTGTGAAATCCTTCGATTCCTCAGCAAAACAAGTGTTTTAAAAAATAGGGAGTTTGAGAAAAACTGGGAGGGTCATAGAAAGCAAAACAGCCGAAAGTTAAAGCGGATAGTGACAAAGGCAACCGAAACGACAAATGAATGATGATAATACGTTATGGCGCTGCGAAAAGAGGTGTTCAGGGCTTTTGAGAAAGCGGACAAATCAACGGGTCGGCGATTGACACCCCAGAACTGGCGGTCAGCAGCAGAACGACCGGCAACGTTGCCTCCTGAATGTCCAACAGGTTTGCTGATCCATCCACTGATTCGAACGGCATCTGACAATGCAATATCCACTGTGACATCGTAATTAGAAACTGGAATTCTGCATCCCCGCTCAGCTCAGTATCAAAATGAAAACATTTGATACTACATAGACCTTGAACTCTTGGACAGAATGACAATAATACAAACGTGAAATTTGAAAATGAAACACAAAACACAATCCCGCAAGAAGAAAACCGGGGCGAATGTAGTTCCAGCGTGTGCGATAAGTGATGAAACAGACTAGACCTAATTGAATTTGTGCAGCCTGATCACTACCGAACATCGACGATACAGGAGCCATGGGTCCACTGCCGGACGTGCTCTTCAAGATGCATCTTCCGTCAGACCACATTGTGATTCGCGCCGATGCGTCGTCAACCGTTGAGCCGCATCGAACCGCCGACAGCAACGCGTACGATTGCAGCGAAACAATGGCCGCAGCGACCTGACGCTTGATATTTTTTATGAACGCCTGACGACGAACAGGTAAAGTCGCAAATAAATCTGACCAATGAACGTTACGACAATAGAGCAGTTATCTGGAACAGACAGACCATGTATTGTGATTGTAGTGCCAATGGAACGGCCGGCTGATTGTCGGCTAGCCACGGATCCATCTTTTCGATATTGAATCATTTCCCCAACGGAGTCGGATCTGGACCTTGTGATGACCTAGACGAACGTGTGATCGAACGGAATCTAATAGCTGTGCTCGATAATATGAATATGCTACCTGGAATGATCCTGAGAGTGCACATAATGCCGCTAACGCTTCCCCACGAAATCCGAAACTCGTCACTTTCTGCAAATCGTCAAAACTTCTCAGCTTCGATGTGCAATGCCTGTGGAGCGACAAATTGAGGGAAAAGCATAAACAGAAGAAAAAAAACATCCAAAAACCTTTGAACGAGCATATCGCGATCCGATATTTCAATACCTTTACCGTCATCAGTTACAACAATCTGTGATACTCCGTTCTGGGTAAGTCGGACATCGATACGGACGGCGCCTGAACCATATATCAACCGATAAGCGCCACCGTTTGTTGGAAAGGTAAGGTCTGGAGAACATAGAGCATGGCCCAGACCGATAATTGAAGACATTAAAACTGATGGGGGACATGTTGAGTTATTTACCAGCATCCAGGGAGTTCTCGACAAGCCTGCAGGAAAACGACTGTCATTATAGGATTAAAAACCTGCCAGTAAATTACTCTTTAACAGCAGATTTCAAATCAGTGATTACTTGACCTCCGGTCAAGCGGTCAATCGAATCGCTGCCAAGCGCAAGCATGGTCGTACAGGGTCGGCGATGCGCCAACAGTCAGATCGCCATCTCGCACTTTTAACGATCCCTGACCAACACCGCTCGTCGTTTACACTTTCCTATCACGAGTGACGACCTATCGCACTTATGGCCTATCCTAATTGAAATATGGCCCCAGACATCAAACACCCTTGTCCCATTATCACACGATCAACTTTATTTTTACTGGCGCTTTGGTATTTGCAATACCAGGCGCGAGAGTACCATTGAGTTAAACTCCAGAATCGTTTGACGGTGTGAAAATTTCCAGAACTACAATATTAGCGAGTTTGTGTCGAATAAACCCTCAAGCAATAGTATCTTAATCTAGATTCTGTGGAGAGAAGGATAACTGATTGTCGGAGATATTTTGTGCCAAAGATGGTTTGCGGATCGAACAATGTACCATTGTGCTGTTGAACAGTCGAAATGCTGTGGAAAAGGGGCTAAATTTTCTCGCTGATGGAGACGGCATGGCGAAGAGATGGTATGAGCTCCTGATCATAGAGATGGCGTTAATCGCCGCAATCGCTGGCTCAATAATTTTAGTCACCGACCCATTACACCCTGCCAGAAATCGTACTACCCTCTACGATGGAATTAGGTCGCAGAGCGGCTTATCAATCAGTTGGTCCTCCTGGGTATTCCTTCCGTCTAAAACACCTCCATCGAGTCAGGACCGTGTTCTATTTTCAGTGGAATCAAATGTGGGCCCAAGATACCTTGCCCCTTCAGTATTCGCACGAAAAACTAATCAGTTAAGCGTGAATTTATCGACAACCATCTCAGGCAATGGCTATGAAACCTTCGACGGGCCAAACATCCCAGAATTAGATTGCTGGGTGTTCATTGCGATAACCATAACCAATGGAGCTCGTCGCAATATTACAATATACGTCTCCAGTGGCGGCGCATCGGAAATCGCCCAAGCCACGTTTTCACTGTCAGGCGATATGGTCTTGTTCAAGTCGGCGACTGCTCATATTCCCGACCCGTCCTCGCCCATTTACTTGACCGAGTTGACGTACCATTCTGCGGCACTATCGTTGGGCGCCATTCGAACGTTAAGTGCAACATCACCGCGAAGNNNAAGCCACGTTTTCACTGTCAGGCGATATGGTCTTGTTCAAGTCGGCGACTGCTCATATTCCCGACCCGTCCTCGCCCATTTACTTGACCGAGTTGACGTACCATTCTGCGGCACTATCGTTGGGCGCCATTCGAACGTTAAGTGCAACATCACCCCGAAGTTTCGTGGCGCAATCCGGAGCTCAGATCGGAGGGACCGCATTTGCAATGTCTCAACCAATCAACGTGACATGTCCCTCACAGTTGGTTATCAGTTCCGTTGATTTTGCGTCATATGGTCGTCCACACGGCGTGTTCCCGCGTTTCACAGTCAATTCGACATGTAACGCAGGTCAATCAGTGTCACGATTAACTAGTGATTGCCTGGGCATGCGATCATGTCGCCTTCCCATTTCACATGACGATTATGGCCTCGCTGCTCCTATGGCGTGTGGGCCAGCTCCAATGTCGCTCTCAGTTATCATGACCTGTCAAATGCCTCCTACGTAAGTTGTGCGGATTTCCAACGCGGTTTCCTGACAATATCGTTAACAGGACTTTGCTTGATGTGTCGGCCAATTTCACTGCAAGGTACTTACTCCCGATTGCTGTTTGATATATGATTGGTTTGGAGATATTTAGTGTCTTTTTTTCCTGCTTTGAGATTCGAGTTCTGAGTTCATTGATTCGGTTAGCGAAAGGTTCTTGCGCATTTCGAGATTGATCAACGTCAGTTATTGGATTGATTTTACTGTTGTTTTCATCAAGGGTGATGTTTCCAGGCAATATGGATTAATATTCGTAATTCTGGAATTTGAATATAAAGATGGAAAATTAATGCCATGTTGTGATTGATGTAGATCACCTACGATAAATCACGCGTCCGGAGAGATCGTCAATGGTTATTTAGTGTCGATCATGCTATTTCCTTCACAAGATCAGCAGACCTTGTCGTCGCAACGATATTTTACTCAGGATCTCGCTAGCGCTCTCAACATTTCTCCTGACTTACTCGCGTCCATTAGTTTACAGGATGGACCGGATTCGCGTTCAATCATACTGTCATTGGCAATCCTACCCAATCCGCCTGATTCTGATGGGAAAGACATCGCCACTCGTTTCGCTGCTGAGATGCAGAAGCCAAACAGTGCTGCTCGCGCCATTCCGTTATTGTCAACTGCATCTCAACCACCTGTTGCCATTACCATCAAGTCGGTTCGTATTCTCTCATGTTCAACGTATTATATCGCTGTCGTCACCGAAACTGAGGCTTGTGCCAATGGCGATACGATGCATTCCGCTCTGAACTCCGTTGATGATGAATCCCTATCAGGAACATTGATCGCGATTCTTGTATTGGCCACCCTCATTCCAACAATCGTTGTCGTGATCGTCCTACTGAAATGCTGGCGATCTCATCCCATACCTGGATCCGAAATGAACACGAACGCCAAATCGCCTGTCCTCGACACGTCGGACCTCATCAACGGCCCGGTTGGGCTCGGCACCGATCATCGTAACCCGTTAACTGCCTCATTCTCGAACAAGTTCGAGATCCGTTCTAGCTACACACCGACCAGCATGGGGACCAACATTATTCCTCGACCATATAGTGTTATTGACCTCCCTCGTGGTATCTCGTCAGAAGTCGCACAGAATCTCGACATTGTCAAGGGATTCATTCCAGCCAACTTACAGCAGAGGTATTCAGTCGAAGACGCATCCCGCGAGAATGTTGCTAAGGGTGCGGTTTTACGCTCGAGCCAGCTCCATCATGGACCTTGGGACGTCCCCCTGGGTCCAGCTCATGTTGACATCACTGCTCATCAAACAATGGACGACACCATCTCCGATGATTCAATGTGTGAACCCCAGCCGTTACGACTCCATCGAGTTCGGATGATGAGACTACAGCATGGCGCCCGTGATAAGTTCGGCCAAGGAGCTATTACAGATTCAGAAGATTACACAATAAGTGATTAATCATTTGTTCAATATATTATTAATATAACAAATATTGATTTTCTTTCTTGAAGTGCTAAGGAGAGTTGATGATTCCGAATGATAATATATTATGGTGATGTTCATCCTCTGGTGTCATATTCAATCATATTAGTCATCATAATGATTAATAAGGTAGCAATGCGTCGTCCTCAATGGCCATTTGGGTTTCAATTACACAAAACCCATAGTTCCAACATGTTGTTAATTGTGGTATCGGGCTCATGACAAGTAAAGGACACATGGGTGATACTTGGAAACGATGCTGAAGGCGTTTGCAATGAGTTGCCATCAAAATTCCAGAGTAGACATCGGATATTTGATGGCCCTAATTACAACCCAGACAATGCAGCTAACACTGTCGGGGCAAATGGAAGCATTTAAGCTCAAACGCGATCAGGCCAAACAAAAACTTTTGAATAAACCTCCGCTTTCTCATCATCATCACATAAAACCCAAGCAGGTACATGAGTAATGGTTTTACAGAGCTAATGTGGATGGTGCTGAGGAACAAGGCCAACCTGTACAGCCCCGGATGGCCCCAATCGCACAAGCGATGAAAGGTGGTGCCTTCCAGCACCAAGGTCAAAAAACGCCAGAAATAACGAGGGCTAACTCCAGTGCTCAATCGTTCAAAACTTGTCGGAATCTGTTGATCACCACATGCCGCTCCGAACATTGAAACGGACAGTTTGAAAATGTGACACGGGACGGTTCAGCGAAAACCTCCTGAAGACCTTTCGCGAGGGTATTTTGTTGTCAAGTGTGTCAAAATCAACATCTGTGACATAACTTTGAAGGTGTTGAGTACCTCGTCTCTTGAGTCAAAATGTTGGGAAACAAGAGGGGTTCACCAGAAGGACAGCAAGAGTGACACCCTTCACCTCCCGTATACCTTTCATTTCTGGGAACGACGGCACAACCGCGGCACGAATTTGGACGAGCAAGACTACAGTTGAAGTCGTCACCCATCGC
>OUQQ01000558.1:0-13367 GCA_900404475.1 Spongospora subterranea | reverse complement strand
TCTATAGTACTCATTAACGTTACCATCGACCACTACCACTACCACTACCACTATCGTCTAATATTATATATTCCTCTCCGATATAGTATAGGTGGTCAGTATATGCGTCTCTCACATGCAAGACCGGGGTTCGAGTCCCCGTATCGGAACATTTTTTTTCCCATATTAAAATGGCAATGATTGACCGCTTCCACACTTTATTGTTTTAGTTATTATTTTCATTGCTGGAATCATCCATTACCAAACAATATTCAGTGTTGATCCACTGTTGCATTGTTAACCTTTCGAAATCCGGTACATATTTCAAAGAGCATTCTTGCAGATTTCCATTCAGCAACTTTTTCAACTGCGCGACGTTGCTTGTGCATATATTACTCTGGGAAATATCATTCAATGGCCTCCTTTTGAGGATTTATATGATCGTGCACCTGGTATAAGATGGGGTCAACCAAATATCCTTCGAACCGAGTCGAACGCGACAGCAATCCCGTTGGTCGAAATGATTCCCTTCGCAGTACGTTGTTTCTTGCAATCTCAAGACTTGTTCTAACTATGTTCAGTTCCTGCATGAGCTCGCGAAACGGTTGGGAACTGCACACACCCTGAGAGCGCAAACTTCCATTACGCTCCCGATTGACGATAACGGTTTCGCTTACATGAAGTTCAAGGGAGGAATCCAAATACGTTCTCAAACTCGCCACGAGCGACGTTCTAACGAGATTGCGTGCATGTGGATTTTGTTTGGCCATGCGGCATAAACAAGATATGAACGCGATCAGATCCATTATCCCGACGGCAAACGGTTTGCTGATGACCTGAACGGTGATCATCATCAGCAAGCGCGATGGTTGACGAAATGTCTTCACTACCCCGGAAATCGCATTGATCAGGCGTGGGCTTTGCGCTAACATTGCAAAGTTTGCCGATTCCATCAGAATTCCATGCAACGCAGGGTAGATGGGCCCACAATGCTCTGTGCTGTCTAGGTGAGACATCGACAATGAGTTCCTATCGTGAGTGAAACATTCTATTTGCCCCCAGTGTAAATCATGATCGTTCTTAAATGGTGAAATGGCTTTCCGGAAACTATCAACTCAGCCACACAAACAGCAACTCCGAGGAACAGATTACAGGTCAAACCCAACAAATGACAACATGTTGTCAAACCATTGGCAGTTGATGAGATGAACTGTATCAGCGTTGTCAGCAGCGACTCACTCGGCACGAACGCATCTGATTTCCAGAAGATCCATAAACATCCCAGTTGCAAACATAGCCGAGCCCAGAGCAGGTCGCAGTTCACCGGATATCCCTAAACCACAATGCGTTTAGCCGATACCGGTTATTTGGCGCTGAAGGTTTCTCTACATCAGGAGCAGCGGCAGGAGCATTGATCAGCTTTCGCACGGTAATATGGCCTTCATCCACGATCAAGTTATGGAATTCTAAAACGGCTTGTGATGGGAGCGAAATGATTTCTAGAGGCATGATCGTGAGCCAGATTGCATTCGTTTCGCAAAAAATAACAAAACGTCATTACCTGACGTGTCAGGGCGTCTGCTTGCAGCCGACAATAGTCGATGCAAGAACGACAAACATGTTAGTGCTGAAGGGTCGTCGAGCCGGAATGTGATGTTGATAGCGCCAATGACAAGCTCTAATTCTGCCTGCCCACAAGTTTCCGATATGGCGTCACCGTTTCTAATGCGGAAATGAATTGAGAGACACAGGTTTTCCGCAACACTTTTTTGGACGTTCGGAAAGGAAAACGCAATGCGCTTTGAATACGCAATGGCATTCGCTGAATGCTCTTCCATACCTGGATAATCGTGATAACAGAGCGCAACACAGTCGTAGCGCATCATCATCACTATGTTCTATGGCCAACATGATCTTGATCATCGCTAGCGGAGCGCCCCGGCAGTATAATGGGGCGCCAACCGTGATCAACGAAGGCAACATCGATTCGTCCAGCGTGAGTTCGTGTACAACACTGTGGACCAACCAAACATGAGCGATTGTCTCCAAAGACCCCCAATCGTGTCTCAAACCGAGTAAGAGCGACCAGAAGCGATCGGAATTCGTCCGATTGTGTGCGCGATAATGCTTTTGCCGAATCCAGGTAGAAGTCGGCCAGAGTTGACAGCGACGATGTTAGCATCGATGTTAGTTGAGCGACGGTCAACCTGGACGTACTGGCCTGGCTCCATGCTGGTTTCTGGGCCGATTGGAACGCCAACAGCGACAATGATAATATCTGGGGTCGACATCACGAACTGATGAACCAATCGGCCAACCTGCGCCTGACCCTGGTTAGATACTTCAACGTGTCGATGGAGAATTCGTCATGGTCGTCGACAGCAACATTGGGGCAGTTGCCAATCACATCCCGGTCGACGAAACGCGCGAATCGGAGCGCCAAGCCGTCGACGAGGCCAAGGCTCAGGAGCTGCGACGGAACCTCCACCGATGCGGCCACGATGTCGACCGCAATGATCGCCTGTTGATCTGAATTGTTCCTGCTACTAAGGGGCCACTTCAGCTGCCAGAAACAGGGGGTCAAATCGGGATAACGGGAATCTGCACAAGCGTACGGAAACGGGAAACAAGGTCGGAACGCGTTCGCGAAATGCCTTAGCATTCCTGGATATGATATGATTCGCTAGAGCGGCAACAGGCGAGACCGACGATGAACAGGGTGCAGATAGTTTCTCAACGATATAGGCGATGGCGTAGGCCAGCGAGTTTACACTGCAGGGAAATCCCAGGGCCCATATGGACGCCAAGCGTGAACAGGTGCAGGGGTGCGTCTGATGATCGAATGGGTTAGGACACTCGCAGAACGTTGGTTAATGTCGAGCCGCCTAACAGATAGCGTAGAGATGCGATCTATGATCGAGTTCATGAATTCATCGAACGCCGCATCGTCGTCATCACTCCTGGTGTCAATCTTCGCCAAAATCCGATGGAGCAACGTCATGCTGGCATCACGAAGTTGTTCGGATTCGACAAGTCGCGATAATGTCATCAGCGATTCGATTGGGACGGTAGATGTAAATTCCACGTCGGTGATTGATAGCAGAACCCGGAAGATGGGCCTGTGCGAACGCTCAGGTGAGTCGTCACCTCCTATTCCCGAACAACAAACGAATCAGCGTCGAGACGCACTCAACGAAGCAGAGTGATGTGCAGTTAGAACCTTGTGAAAGGGCATTTATCAAAGCGGATATCGCAATGGGGCACTGCGAGGCGTACTGGAGCGACGTGGGATTGGTGCTAATAAGGAGGTCGATAATGGAGACGATGCAGGATTGCCGCTCAAACTTGTGTTCGAGCATCAGTTGCCGGAAAAGGGTTTGCACGGATGCATCGCTGATCGATGGAGCAGCAGAACCCCATCGTGATAGAACGTATTGTAAACCGTCCGTTATCTGAGGGAGTCCCTCGCCAATCGTCATCACCGCAATGATCGCGTCGATGAACGAACACACGATCGTGTCGAGTTTGAGTTCGTCAATTGACACCGACCGCAGACATTGGTTCACAGAGCGCAGCAGTAGCTCCATGTCCCCAGTGTTCATACCTGAACTGCTGACACGGCCGAATTAGATGAGCTGCGTTTGCACCAACACGCTCGTGCCAAACCTGGATTGGTGCGATGCGTTCGATTGCGCCACTTTCGGTTCAGGAT
This sequence comes from Spongospora subterranea, assembly GCA_900404475.1. Taxonomy (NCBI): domain Eukaryota; phylum Endomyxa; class Phytomyxea; order Plasmodiophorida; family Plasmodiophoridae; genus Spongospora; species Spongospora subterranea. The sequence continues at coordinate 9,676 of OUQQ01000558.1, read as the reverse complement.
ACTGAGGGACAACGATAGGATAATCGGAAACCGGTTCCCCTTCAACATTGGCGCTATCGACTGGGTATAAGTGTTCAGGAACGTCGTGGACCGAATGTGGTCCAGTAACGGTGATCAGAAGATCGGCGCCATCAGCGCCAGGACCACTGACAGGTCTACTGAGAGTAAACGCCAGGTGTGTTGAACAACGTAAGATCAGCAGCGCATCCTACAGATGATCGATCACATTGTTCCACGCTGGAATTGACCGTCAAATCGACTTTACATTTGGAGCTGGACACGTTTTCGAGATCAGATCCAAGGCTAGATGGCGTATGCGATTGTTTGGACTTGATATCAAGTCGGCAAGAGCGGCAATGGCATTGTGTTGGCTGATGGCGTCAACGAACCCTATTCGAATTCATAATTATCAGTCCTCTTCATGTTGTGACCACAGTACCCAAAATCCAAAAAACTCGAATGTTGTCGAATACTGAAATTCCTCCTTCTTCTATAGAAAGCAGGTCATCGTCGTTATTGGGAAATGAATTTCCCAATCATCAATAGCCATTTCTACAGCGTCAAACCGCGACGATATTGCGAAACAGGGAGCCAGATGTGCGACATGAGATCAACATGTTTACCATCTAGATTACTGGACTGTGTCAGATCAGACAAAACTGACTCAAACGCCGCGTCATCTTGGGACTGCAGAAACCGATCGATCAGTGCTTGGAGGCGGGCGGATCCGGACGGTGCAACCGCCATTAGGATATGTCATGGAATATGTACCAACTGATCTGATCGAGAGGGATCTGAGATCGGTTACGAGCAACGCCACTGCTGTTGCGACACCACAGGCAGTTTGACCGTCGGAGTTTGTGGAAAAATCGAACAAAATACGAATGCGATGACGGGAGCGTGACGTGGGACAGATGAAATGCAAATCATCAGAATACTTTAGGTTGTGTCGTCAGTAAGTTCCCTACCGATACAGCTGAATTGACAAATGGCGAACACAATCCCACCGCCTTTCCGTCTGTATAGCGATATTCCAAGTTGCAAGTCAGTCAGGGCTTCCAATTCGTCATAAACGTCGCGAATCTTCTGATCTGAATTCCTATCAGGTGAGAAATAATCAGTGATTTTGATTCAGTGATTTGCAGACATTCGTTTGCACTATTTACAGCGGCGCGCAATGTTCTGATTTGTGTTTGAGTAAAGATTTTGGCACTTTGTCAATGCATTTTTCCACGATGAATACTTCGCTCGAGTTCCTGAGCGTCTGCGTCTTGGTCGCTTGAACTGTGAGTATTTCGCGTTCGAGAACAATCAAACTCCCTCCACAGTCCGGCGCGATCATTGTCTGTTTGTGCAAACGTTGCTTCAAAATCGGACTGAGAACCCGTTCAATCCCTATCTACATGTTATCACTTTTCGATAGAAGAAGCCTGATATGAATACAATAAACGGCACTTGATTTTGTATTTAACCAATCCTGGTTTGTAAAGAGCGAGGTGACCCACAACAGGTGTGAAATCGCGACTCGAACCATCTCGAGGTTCGTTCCCGAACAAAAGAGATCTGCGATGCTTTTCTGCTCCTTCGACCGAGTTGGTCATCGTTTCTTTATCCCCAGACGTTTTGTGCCCCGATGACGTGTCGTCTGTGCTGGAGCAGCTGCGCGAGTGTTCGCTGGTTGTGGTCGTTGCTGATCAATATTGGGCGATGGGGGATGCGTTATATCCTTGGGGGGCCATGGCGTCTCCTGCCAGTGCCGATATTGGTCCCGTGTAATATGTGTTGGGTGTGTGTGTGTGAGTGTGTGTTGGGTGTGTTGTGTGTGTTGTGTGTGCCCAACCAGTCTGGCAAATCTCCAGTCAGACACCACATCACAGACTGGCACCTGGACGACAATCACTGGCCGCATCTGGTCATTTGCCACATTGGGGGTGGTGGATCGGGGTTTTCACCACATATTCACGTCGATCAGATATCGGGCCCGCGTCTTGCTGCTAGAATCCCTCCTGCAGTTTGATGGACGAGCATAATTTCTGGAGAGATGTTCCCATTGATCTTCCCCCAGTACGAGTTCTAGCTTTGCACCCGCCGCCTGAACCAGAGCTTGCCCTGGAAATTGTTCCAGGGGAGGCTGGCAACGCCGCGTTCATACTGTCGAGGTACGAGAGCCTGGTCCTCATATTGCGATCCATATCGACGTATTTCGGCGTCATGCTGTACTGGGCCACCTACTTCGAGATGAGAGCATTACTCCACGACCGGAGCTTAGCTCGAGAGCCCTTCTCCTCAGACATGCTATATTTCGTCCATGGCGTTGCCCTGTTCTCTGCCCTAGCCGCAGGTGTCGTCCTTCTCTTTGACTCGCGGTTTTGCTTTCTGCTGTTGACCTCGACCTACCTGGCGCTGCCGTCCCTAGCGGAAAAATCAATACCCCATCTGGTCGCGTCTCCAAGTTTTATGCTCTACTATGCCTCTATTCGGGGAAACGGTACGCTTTCGCCCATCCAAATAACCGGATCACCAACATATTTCGACAGGTTTTTCTGCAAATACTAGAGAACCCGCCATGGTAAAGCGTGAAAAAAATTGGACTCGTTGACCTTTTTAACATTTTTGTAGCTCCATGTTGGCTACTTTTCAATTTTTTGTGATATTCCCATTGCGCTTTTACTGGCGGGTAAGTATTGTGGTTGCCATCTGATACGACGTCGCTTACCTTGGAATCTCAGTAATCGCAATCTCTGTAACGACGCCACCTTGGTCGTTCTTCACGTTTGCTTTCCCGCTCGCGATCGTGAATTCAGCATCCGGATGCTTCATCATGCCATGCGCGTTCATGGGTCCCCCCATAGGTTGCGAAGATGTTCTGGTCGGGGAAGGTGGCGCTAAACTCGAAGACGCCGAGATTAGAATCAGGAAGATACAGAAAATCAAAGCCATGGAAATTGTACTGGAACACAATCATGTTGTCGTGGGTTTACCCGTCGTATTTAATAACGAACATAATACTATACCTTAAAAATACAGGTTTATTAAAAATTCCAATGGAATCCGTGATGATCGTAGTGTTTGATAACTTGCGATGATTTGGAAAATTTGCTTCATGACGATGACGAAGCAGGTTTATCTTCGGGTTCAGATACAGGAGCGGCATCGGCCACTAACTTCTCCAACAGAGAATGTCTGATAGACATTGCCAAAGGAGAGGCCAACTTCTTTTCGTCTGTGTTCAGGATATACTCGTCAAATCCTAGCAACATCATGAACCAACAATGCTGTTTTGTTTGTTCTGAACAAGCGGAATACCTCCAGCTTTATCAATGCATCGTAAAACATATGTCGTCATCCTAAACCTCAAGCTTCTTCCCATGATATCGGACCAAATTCTCTTCGTCTGAACATTCGGGTTCCAGCATCGTCTCGTCCTATGAAATCACCCTGATCAATGCTCCGAACAGGGGTAACTTGTTTTTCCAATCGGCACCGTCGTTTGGAGTGGCTGACATTGTTCCCGAATCCCTTCTGGCGTCCCCCGTACAGAGCCCGTGCGGCTCGCCCTGGCATCGCCCGGGTCATCTCCATCAGCGCCCGCAATGAGGACATGCCTGTTTCTAGGCTACAAGCGCGGCTGGCCACGTTGGTGGCGAAAACAGTCTGAACTGCACAATAACGTAACAACTTCGGTGACTGGGACAGATTTACCCCGTGACTTGTGAGTGTCATTTCCTGACGAAGCTTTGACTTGTGGCTTGCCGATAATTATTCCGAATTTCATCTTCGAATCAGCACATGTTCATCCTTTCTATTGAGAAACAGAGTCTATGCTAAGCTCGGCGTGCAATGCCACTGATGCATAATCAAGCCAATCCGGCCTGACGCAGGAATGGCCTGTTCAAACCTCGGGGATCGAACAACATGACGATCCCGCCTTGACAGAATCAATTGGATTCGCCTATGTACCATGGGACTGTGATTGGGCGATATGAAGCCTATCACCTCACTATCGCAACATCTAAATGGACGAAATTGATCTGCAGGTCATCCAAAATTGTACATCAGCAGAAAACCGGGATGATTCTCAACGTAATAATGAGGAATTGCCCTGCCCACGAGTACTCAATGGGTGGAAACTGAGTCGTGGAGCAACCGGAAACCATCTTCAAGAATTTCGCGTTATCCTTGATTATAGAGAAAAAATGATTTTGAATATGAACACAGATTATTGATTCAAACTTCAGTAGCATTTAAGCATGACCCAAGAGTGTAATTTGGTATTTACCTTAACTGACTAAATGGGATGTCAACTGCTCGACTTTTGTGGTGCGTTTTTCAGGCAATGTTTGCGTTGTGCATCACCTTCGGCAGCGTGCTGGGAAAATGTCATTGCCAAGAAAAAAAAAAACAAAAAACGAGAAATCGAACTTCGTCGATCGGAGTCTGCGTCACTGCGTAGCCCCCACGTTAGCCCAGTTGCAATGTGTACACAACGTGGACTGCACTCGGGTGCACATATATTCACTTGTCGCACTTAAAGAAACATTGTCCTAAAAAGGGATCAAGATGGTATTGGTGAAGCTGTTTCGCCATCGACACGTCGCGGTCGGGCAACAATGGCATCGTGTCATTGGAACGCGACTGCGTTGCCTGTCTAACGATTCGTTCAAAAAGAAAGAAAACGCGGCAGAAACAGATGTAAATATGAAGACTGTGCCAAAAAATGTCGGTCTGACCTGTATCAGTTTATGAACAAGCAAGATCGCGAGGCTCTAAAATCCCTGTTGGTCAAGCTAACCAAGCAACAGAGCGAGATTGACCCGCTTGACAAAATCTTTCATGATCACAGCACCGAGCTTTCCCCGGCTCTAAAGGAAGCCCTCAACAAATGGAAAGGCTAAGCAATAAACTTCCATCCGACTGCTGGATAAATGGTAAATTGAATCTGAAAGCGTGCAAAAAATGTCGCTAGGGTTGGTAATATTTAATAATTTATCATGTAAGTTCTGGTGAATTCACAACTGCCTCAACTTCCAGCGGCACTGCTTCTATTGGCGATTCGCCTTTCCTGGCTATATCGATCTGAATATGCAGACCTATCTCGTATTAGCACAATAGATAAGTGTCATTGTTTTTCTCATCCATCATCTTACCCTCGCTATTGGACCGCCCTCGTGCAGAAAGAGAATACTTCTCGTCTTGTAAATGCTCCGAGGTTGATACGGTTTTCACTGCCGCCTCGTTGACGTTTTTGACCCATGTTGAATCTAGGTTAGCGTTTGGTACATGATCCGTTAAGCAGCAGCCTATTTCGCCAATCTTTGAATTGGCATTTGCTGGAGTGCAATATTCCCGGAGGATGGTGGAGTAGCTAGGTTGATATTTCCTGGAAACACTGGCATCTCATGTTGATTGGGCGAATCAGAAACATGGCAACGCTGGTTCTTACAAGTTCAAAACCAATATAGGGACCAAGCACAGCAGAAATGTCAGCAAGTAGTATAAGTAGGCTGTTGGAGTCCCGAACACGAACTCGTTCATCCCATACATATTTGGGGCAATTTTGGGGAACCAGCTATTATATGCGACCAGGAAAGCCAGGTAGCACGCGATCCCGGCCATTGAGCAAACGATTGTCGCAACCGTGAGATTCGTACTTTTAACCAGAAACGAGAGATTGACATTAAGAATGGCAGAGGTTCCTATCCAAGTTCCAAATGTCCACATATCGAGGATCATCCCTGATCCATTAGCTAAATCTCCTTCACTAGGCGCGAAGAAGATGTGGGCAGAAAAGTAAATCACTAATGAGGATGAAGTTAGACTACAGATAAACCCTACGCTGGTGGAAATCGTACCCAAAGACTGATATGTGCCCAGCAACAACCAAAGTAAGAAGATGGAAACACTGAACGTCTTCTGTTGGCGGAAAGCCTTGTAGGCCAACGGATGCTTGAGAAGCGAAGACTCACTCACATCCTTCTCAAGAACGCCGGCAACCAACGGCGGTAGCGACGAGAAAAACATGTTGAAGTTGGTGATGATCAAGCTGTCATAAATGCTTTGACCTGAAAATTGCGAGAAGCAGGCGAACCAGAAAAGTGGTAAGGGATAGAGAAAATTTTTAAAAAAACTAAACAACACGACCTGAGAAATATCAAATGAGTTCACACTTGACTGAGAAGATTTGCACTCACTTTCGATGATCTTTGATATGAATATCTGCCATGAACAAATAGAAGCCTCCTCAGGTGATTGAATCGATGTAGAACGAAATCGGCGCTTTGAGCAGCTTGGCGACCTTCCCGCCCAATTAGCCCAACGCCAACGTGCGCTCTCCGAATCATACTGACATCGTTGGCCCCGTCCCCGATCGCCATCGTCACCCCTTTGAACCGGGACGTGACTAGGGCGACGACGAAGGCTTTCTGTGAAGGTGTCGCCCTGTTGCAAATGATTGTTTCGCACTTCGCGAACAGCAACAAGAACTTGTCAGCGTAATGCTGGATTGCCATTTCCAGCGTGTTTCCGTTCAGTACCATCGCCAGTTTGTGCTTTTCAGAAGCTTCATCGGCTTTTCTGATATACCGATCCCTAAATCACAGGAGCAAGTTGGGATCAAGATCAGCCACAATGGTGAGACTAACAGAAGAAAGCCGCATTGCTTGGGGGTGTCGGCTTGTATGAATATCAGCTTGGAATCTTTGCTGATGATCCGCGACGATCTGCCTATCGTGACGGCCGTCTCCTGCATATCTCCCGTTAGCATCATGATGGTCACGCCGGCGTCGAGCAACTGCTGAATCGTCTCAGGAACGAGCTCTTGCAGTTGGTCCTCCACCGATGTCACGCCTAGCAAATGGAGGTCCTTCTCAATCATTTGAAACGCCTTCTCGATCGCCTTTTCTCGTCCTTGAAGTTGCACAGTTGCCTGTTCGTACACTTTCACGAATTCGCCCAATTTGATCGCGTCCAACGTTCTCGACGCCATCATCAGTGTGCGCGAACCATGCTTGGCGAACTGAGACAAGTGCTTCTGAGTCTCTGACAGGACCAGTCGATTGCCAGAATCGGACGCCAATAACGGCTCGATGGTGCTACTGGCTCCCTTCGTATAGAGAACCGTCGACCCATCTGGAACTTGGACAACAACGGTCATTCGGCGGCGATCCGAAGAGAAGTCCAATTGCGCAACGCGTTTGAAGGTAAACGTGACCGATGGGGCACAATCTAGTTTGATAACCCAAGGTTGTGACGGTCCTGCCGATATCAGTTTCATCCCGTTCCTGGATAGCGCATCGACAAGGGCGATCTCGTCAGGGCTCGTGGAAACAAACTCGGTTTTTTTCCCGTCGGTTTCCGGTTGAACATCATTACAGACCAGCATGGAAAACAGCATATCTTGGGCCGTCTTTTCGGACTTGGAGAACGATTTCTCAGCTAGAACAGCTGACACATCAACAGTATGCGCCAATTTCAGATTGGTTGAATGTTGTCGTTGGCTCAACGCTGTCAGGTCGTCGACTGGACGATTTTCCGTGATATTGCGGAATGCCCAGTTGATCAAGTTTTCAAGTGCCAGCGCATTCCTTTGTTGTTCTAAAAATGGGGCGTCAACGAACAGCAAAACAGATGAACGCGCTTGAAACCTGAGGCGTTTGAGAGCCTGTGCTCGTCCGTTTGTGCTCCAGAAGGAGCACTGGCATTCGCAGATTTGATTTCGATTTTCTGATTGACGGAGATGAACCCATCGGTTGATATACTTGACAGCTCCATTCGATTACATGTCAATGTCCCTGTCTTGTCAGTGAACAGATATTCTACTTGGCCAAGGTCGTCGTTCAAGTTTGACGATTTAACAGTCGAGTAAACTCTCAGGATGCCTTCAGCTTTATCAGCATTGGTGGCTGGGATGGACATGTGCTCGTCCATTTCAATAACCTAAAAAACGACATTCAAACCATTACCTATTTCCTGTGTGAATCGGTTCCCTACCATTGCTTGTCCAATCTTGACGAAGTCAATTGTCACAAACAACGACACCGGAATCAAGAAAGAATAAAGAATGAAAGAAGTAACAAACAATTTGAGCTCGGCCACGAAATTTTGATTCCGTTCGACGCCCATCATGATCATATCGGCGTCGCTCAACGTCTGTACGTTCTGGAAATGGGATAAGAACACCATGACGAGGCAGAGCGAGAATTCCAAGACCAACGACGCAAGCACGCATTGATTCAGAATCTTCTCAAATGTGGAGAACTTGAAGCGAATCGGATTCCGGTTGAGCATTAGTTTGGTCTCAGGTCCGGTTGCAAATACAACCGCAAAAACGAACTGCGTCCCGCGAAGCTTCGCCCCTCGAAGAAGCACTTGCCGATCGCCCAGAGGTTTTTTGACGCCATTGGACAGTGTCAACGTCCCTTCGAACCCGTCCAACTGTTTACATGGGTCGCCAGATTCGACTTTCGAGCCGGATAGAGCAGATAATTGGAACTCTGTAGCGGAGGGCAACGAGTCAGAAGCAATTGTCCCAAGACGCAGCTTCGGCGTGACTTCGCCATCGAGGTTGGCCGTGTTCACATAGCAGGTGTTGTCGTGTTTCGAGGTCAATAACACGATCAGATCGGCTGGGAATTCCTGACCATCATCAACCCGAATGATATCGCCAACGGCGATATTTCCGCTTGCGATTTCCGACAGCTGGCTATTGCTTCCCACTTGTTTGAACACACGTTGGTTAGCGACGCGATCCTCCCGGTGTCGCAGAAAATCTTCGTATCCGTCTTTGACCCCTGATATGGCCAAGATGAAGACCAGGGGCATAGCGGTTGTGTACCATGGGTATGGAGCCCAATCCTGAGGTATGCTGATGCATATGATCACTAGAAAATAGAAATTGGCGATGCGCCGAAACTGAACAATCATCAATCAACGCAAAACCTGACCGACACGTTCTTTACCTGCTCGAAAAGGTTTATTGGTAAAAATGTCAGCAGAGTGTACTTTGATGTTCTGATAATGTTTGTCGGAAACATTTTGATGGCGTTTTCCGGTCGATTGTTGATCGATACAGAGCGTGTGACAGCCCTTTTGGCATCTTTCCTGAACTCCGTCGACGATGGAATCTCGGGGACCGAAAACGAGGACGCGACACCGATCGCCGGGGACGGCGGCTGCGAGATATTGACATCGTCGGCGTGCAGCTGCGACCGGTGCGCACGCTCATCGCCGTCGTCCATCGCGAACAGTAAGACACACAATGGCTCGTGATATATTGGGAGTTGAGCTCTCTGTGCCGGTCGAGTATCAAGTATGTATATCCCACACTCCTTCTCTGCCAGAGGCCGACCAATGACCGTCCCTGGGTCATTCCTGACCGCCCTTCTTCGGCCGGCGCAACGGGGCACGCTGATCGCCATGACGAACCGAGGTGTGTTTTCGCACAGGCCGATGACATCTGGGAATGCCTGTTTGTTCAACCGAGAAAAACGCTATTTGCTGTGAAAATCGACAATACTATGTCGATCAGATCAACAATCCGTTATCTTTGAAAAAAGGTCTTCGGCAACGTCAGCCGCAACAGAAGAATCTGCTTTTGATTCCAAGAATATCCAGGCGCCATCCACAAAACAAAACACGGCAATGGCGATACAGTACTGACTGCTGAGGGGAAGTGAAA
>OUQQ01000566.1:0-13165 GCA_900404475.1 Spongospora subterranea | reverse complement strand
ACTCAATAGCCCTCTGAAGAAGTGTTGCCCCATCATTGCCCGCGTGGTTGACATCAATATTTTGGATCATTGATATGATGATTTCGTCTGTCCTGTTGGCACATCATTAGGTATTTTCAATATATGGTGGTATTTGGGCGATATACAATTCTGTTGGAATATGGGTGTGCAATGGTGTGTTCCCATCAATATCTGTTATATTGGGATCGGCACCTCTCTCCACAAGAATTTGGACGATATCAAAACTGGAAATTAAAAAACTCCTTATTGATGATGTGATCAGAACCAGACTGTAATTTCTACCAACCGTGCAAGAGAAATTGCCAGAAACAGAGCAGTTTGCCATTTTCGGTTTCTGAAATTGATTATTTTTGACGTGGCCTGACGGTTGACATCTCGGTCCCTGTGAGATCACATCAGTAACTTCAATGATTTCGACACACCCATCAATAATATACAGCCGATCATGAACTAAATCTCCACTCGCACACACTGAGCCATCCGTCATCTTGTCTGGATCTAGAAAATCACCCGTTCTTGGCATCGCCGCCTCAAGTATAGATATAATGGTCTCTCCACTTCTATCAGAATTAACATGATGTTTTTGGTAAATATAACAAGATTAAAGATGTGTACAGATTATGCTCTATCGCCAGGTGGAGTGCTGTATTCCCATTAGGGTCAGAAATAATGGGATTGGCGCCTCTCGTCAACAATGTCATAACTACCACTTCTCTAACCAATCAGTGTTATTGAGGGGCCGATCTGTGACGACACAATATAAATGGACCTACCGACCACACTTAATAGCACTTTCCAAGAGAGTGGACCCATCATTGTACCGGTGGTCGACAGCAACATTTTGTGTCATTGACAGAATAGAAGTGTCTGTTCTGTGGGAACATCAGTAAATGTTGAAGTATTTTGCGAGATTTGTTCAACTCACAGGTTAGATAGAAAATAGGTCAATGGCATATTCCAAACATCATTCGGTATTGTGGGATCCGCGCCGTTCTCCAACAGAATTTGGGCGATATCAACACTGGGGGTACCAGACATGAGTAATGAACTCGCTGATCATATCAAGACGGAAGATTTGACCAACCGATTCAAACGACCTGTCAAAAAGAAAGCGGTTTCCCCTTTATGGTTCCTCGAATTGATCAGAGCGTCGCATGAGTGGGCGATTACTTTAGTGATGACATCTTGGTTTCTGGAGACCAAATTAGGGCGTTCAATGTGCCAGACCGAGATATGAGCAATATACAGGCGATCAAGCAATTGTTGAATGAAACATGCATAGAAACGTGTTGTCATCGGGTTCTGGAACATAAGATGGAATGGTTTTGGGCTCGCCGCTTTAATTATATTAATGATGATCTGCTCACTTCTGTAGAAACTTTAATAAACGATTTTGGTAAAACAACAATTAGAACTGGTCATGATACAGTCTATAGTTTATCGCCAGGTGAAGTGCTGAATTCCCATAACGATCAGGAATTATAGGAGTGGCGCCTCTTCTCAACAGATGGTTGACCAAAACTTCCCTAAATTAATTCAGTCTATTGAGGCGCTGATCAATATCCACGCTAATTACGACCAACCGTTTGTTTCTAATTGCATATTGGAGAAGAGTATCTCCATTCCTGTTCACGTGGTTGATATCGATATTTTCAATCGTCAAAACGATCATTTCGTCTGTCCTATGAGCACATCAGTTGAATGGTTTGTGAGATTTGGGCGACATACATGTCATTTGGACAATGATTGTACAATGGTGAGTCTCCATTGTTATCCAATATACTGGGATCGGCACCATTAAGAAGAAGAATGTTGGCGATATTACCACTGGAGATAAAAGAAACCCATCATTAATGTAGGTGATTAGACCAGGACAGTAAATTGGACCAACAAATTGAGATTAACTGCTATCCAGAAAGGAGTGCGCCCTGCATGGTTCCTAAGGTTCAATATGTCTGACGTCGTTTTACCGATGGCATTTCGGTCCCTGTGAGATCAGATCAACGACTTTCATGATTTAAACACACTCTGAAAAATATACAGGCCATCACGATCCATTACTCCACTCGAACAACCAGAGGGATTCGATAGCTTATTATGGCCCAGAATGTCAACAGCTTTTGCCCTCACCGCTTCAATTATATTAATAATGATCTTATCATCTCTGTGAAATTTAATCAGATGAGTCGCAATTTCCACAGATTAAAGCATTCTACAATTCTTTCTGTATCGCCAGGTGTAGTGCGGTATTGCCGTCAATATCTGTTATTGTGGGATCGGAACCGAGATCCAACAGAAGTCGGGCCATCTCCTCACTGAAACTCATTATTGGAGGCGCTAAACAGACCCAGACAGTAAATTGACCAACCAACGATAATAAACAGCATGTGAGAGGGCAGTGCGCCCGTTATTGTTCTTGAGTTTGAGTGGTTCTAAAGTCGAATATGGTATGGCATCTCGGTCCCTATGGGATCATTCAACGACTTTAATTTATCGACACCCAGATTACAATATACAGGCCATCATGAATCAGTTGTCCACTCGAACACAAAGAAGGGTCCGTCATCCCACTATGACCCAAGACAGATTGTGCCTTCATCTCCTCAATTATATCAATAATCATCTGTCCACTTCTGTGAGATCTCAATTAGATGAGTTGCAATTTGCACAGAATATAGCAGTCTACGATTCTTTTTCTACCGCCAGGTGCAGTGCCGTATTGCCCCGCCTATTGATAATGGGATTGGCTCCTCCAACCAACAGAGTCTTGATCACCTTTTCCCTGAACAATCAGTAGTAAATTTTTGACAACAGATCAGCCTTAAACACTATGTACGACTAACCAATTACCGTCCACTGCAAAATGGAGTGGAGTTTTACCAGCATTGTTTTGGAGGTCAAGAGCTTGTGGTTTTGTCGTTTTGATTTTTTCCAAGAGCTTGATGACGACGATATTTCTATTGAAGTGTCAGATAAGGGGTAATAGCACATCACGTGGGTATATATTACAGGCCATGGCCAGCGGCGATGTGCAATGGAGTATTCCCGAATTCATCCTGTGTGAATATGTCGGCCCCTCTATCTATCAAAATAATGGCGACCTTTGTTCTATTGCGATGACATCAAGGGCGAAATAGAAACCATTGTCAAGTCGAAATTACCGGCGGTACAGAAGTGCTAAATCAAGAGCGGTGCTCTTGTAGCGGATGTTTGCCTCGTTCCAATGTTGATCCCGACCAATGCCACTTTCAATATAGTAGGGATGATTGACAACTACACTCGGATTAAATATCGTGGCCAATTTCTCAGCGACTTCATCTCTAATAATCCGATTAGTCAATTACTACAGTATTGGCCAACATCAATAGACTATGGCGACCCGTTTTTAATTGCCTCATCAAGGGTAGGTTTGGACCCATTCAATGGTTGAAAGAGGAATCCGGCCCCAAAAATCAATATTATCGTATTCAATACCATCGGAAAGAACCCCAAAACAATGACAGATTAAGGTTGACATACCCCATATCCCGTACGGGGATATTTTAAGCCCATAAACATGTGACAGGCCCTCGTGGTATTAGGGCGTGTCTGATATTACGCATGACTGATGAGTTATTTGTCCATATTACAGATATTGGAACATCTCCACAGGATGGGCAAACTCCGTGGTAAATCACAGAATTGAGGACCTGGTGACATTGCCCGTCAGTCCACTCCAGGAACAGCTTTTTCCGTCCGCCGCCGTTCTTTTTCCGACCTCCTATCACGGCGGCGTTTCTGATATCGTTCTGCTTAAAGAGAAGCGTTTCTGACTACCAGTGTTTGTACAGATTAAGTTATCGAAAATACTGTCCCTGTGTTTCCTACGACCCCGATGGAATTTCAAAGGCGGTAATGATGTTTATTTTGCGGATTCCAGCCAAGTTTCAACATCACTTCAGCGACTAAATTGAGTGTAAGCATCTGAAACGGTTCCCAGCTGGAGGTATTCGCTGTAACTCGGCGACCACTGGCACTGAAGACAGCTGATGGCTGAACATGGGACGCATGTATTCTCCATCTGACTTGAGATTTGTCCAGGTTGACCGATTCGCAAAATCGGTATTTTCTACTCCTAAATCGCAGCTTGTACAGGCTCTCAATCATCCAGACTTTGCCATCGTGGCGAAAAAGTTGCCCCCTGCCGATGTTGCCTGAAATCTTCAATTGAGCCAAGTTACATTGTGGCACGTCAAGCAAATAGCACACCTGTCTCTGCGAATGGAACACTGTTGTACCATCGTTGCTGGAGCGATTTGTATTTCCTTTCGTCAGAAACAAGCCCGACGAAGGTGTTAATCATCTAGTTTGAACCTGTAGACATTTATTGACTTCAACAACGATTCTTGATCGCACATTTTTCTTTTCAACTGTTCTCAAATCGAAAATCGATAAACATCCCTGCGTTGGAACATCAATATTTAAAGACGATCACAAATACAGAAATAAATGGAACTCAATGCAACCAACCTTCTGCAAAGGAATCGTCAGGACCCACTACAGGACATTGCCATCAAGTTGAGAAACCGATCGCGCAAAGCCTCAACGTCATGATTCGTCTAAAATCATCTCATTGACGCTGCGGTTTCGTTGATAATCGGATTTATATACTTGAAAAGTTGGAAAGGAACAGACACTGACTGCAGAATTCTCGTCAATGTGAACACCGTCGTTTACCCGTGCGAAATGCAGAATCAAAGCACTGTTGCAGTTGGTCCGAAAACTCCACGAAATACGAATCCCTGGACCGAAAAGTCTTTTTTCTGGCGTGTCATTCCAAAGACATGCTCAGCGGCTTCTTCTGTACAATGTCTCGGAATGGATATGTCGGATCGGGCAAAAAATATACTTTGCAAGATTTCAGGGCTATGGGCAATTGAAAAAAATCAAGTACGCGTAGGCATAGCTAATTCGACAGGACTTCGAAACCTTATCCGAAGTTGTCGCCAACAACATAAATCGAATGAAAAATATACTTAGACGTATGACTTGTTTTTGTTCTAAAATCAGCATCTGCCGCCATTATCTGGACAAATGAATGTTTATCAACGAGGCAACACTATTGAAGCAAGATTGAACAGTTTCCATGTTGCCGCTATTAGTGAGACGCAAGACGAGCCCGTCCGAGGCAATGTCTTTGATCATTATGGACGACCGGTAATTTTAAGTTTGCCACCAAAGAGAATGGCACTTCGAAGTTTTTTGGCGCAATGATTGACACCGATGGAGGACCCGAACGAATTATCTCCATCGAAAAAATCTAATCTGAAAACATAAAGTAATCAAGCCGCTGCCAACCTGCACGCATTGCAACTCACCAGCACATACCGTTGCCATTTAGCTTCGTAACCAACTCCATCCGTGCAAGTATTGACAAGCCTTGAATGTGAAAATGCGTCTTCCACCAGCTGCTTTTTTCTGATCAAATCTGGTCGCAAATTTGCCCGAAATTGGGCAAATTTCATTCGATGAGTGGTGGTAAGCGTGGCAAGGGCTGGAACAAGCCCAATGACAACGCTATGCCGGTACTGATGAGAAGGCAGAAACTTTCTGGGGCCGTATTTTTAAGCAACGAAACCGGAGCTTGCAAGCCAAAGAATTGCCAACGGTCGACAAGGATTGAATTAAAGTCCAAACAAAGTTTAGAGCAATATCCAAGAAAGTCTCCTTGTTCGCCGGTTGCTATAAGGTAGGTGTAGATTAAAAGAGAGCGACAAGATAGATGCGGATCGACTTGCGAACGCCCATGCGACATTTTTGAAGCGTTCGCATTTTGACGTTGACAAGCGGTACCCGTTCAAAGATCTATCTTGTTATAATGTGCTAAAAGATGCTCCCAAGTGGGCTCAACAATGTCAGTTATCCGCTGCTTCACCCGATTGCGTCAGAACTGTCTACGAAACATGAGCCGGAGGGTGTCATTTTCGTGGCTGAGTGTTCGGCGTTGTTGTTAGAGAATTCGGTCAATGGCAATAAGTCTACCCAATCGTTTTGTTAGAAAGATTCGTGCAGAAACGAAGGTACTGCTCAAGAGTCTGATTTACTCTCTCGGTCTGTCCATCAGTCTCAGGATGTCGCGACGAAGCAAGCTTCCGAGTAAACTTCAACCGAGTCAGGAGTTGCTTCCCAAACTTAAAGAAGGGTAGTTTGGTTCCTGTCTGTCCCAGTTGGTAGCAGGTAGGACCAGGTCAGTGCAAGATGAGTTTAAAAACCCGGTGGAAAGGGATTTTGGGGAATCCGTAAGGTTGGCCAGCCGCCACATGTTCTTCAAAAAGGGCTCGTTCGTTTCGTATAGCGAACAAGTTGGTCCCCTGATCGAAATGACAAATAATGATATAATATCATCAACTGGGGAAGGAACAAGCACTCTCACAATCAATGGCAAGCTGTTTTGAACCACCAATGCCCTACATGTACTGGGACTAGGCAAAAACCTGTTCTCGGTTCGCTAGTCAACTGCAACAGGCATCAAATATCTGTTTGATGGAAAGGAGGTGATAATATACGCCGCTACAGGTTTCCAACGGCCGGTGGGGAACATCCTTGCGACAGTGCCTAAAGATCACGATAATTTATATCGTATGAATTGCAGCATTGCCGATCCCTCCAAGATACCTGTTTCTATTGGAATAACACCCCTCGGACTCGCCATTGCAGCATCATGAATCGGTGACATCACATGCGAAGCATTGGCCCAAGACAATTCCCGCATGGTTCTCAAGGCAAAACGGCCCTGTTTCGGAGACGCTTCATCATGATAGACTTGGTCATCTCAATCTACCCGATGTTCGCCGCCTCATTCGAAAATCGGCAAATTGGGAGAATTGGTATTCAGCGATCTTGAAGGCCCATTTTTATGTCCTGGGACCTGGCTTGCCAAATCCGATAAGTATTTCACAGTATTCATAGATCATCACACGAGGTTTTCTAAAGTTTACTTGATCCAAAGAATATCTGAATAACTCACCGTTTATAAAATGTACGAGGCCTGGATGGCAACGAATTATATGAGTGCAATATCATGCATCGGATCGATACAGACGGACAATGCAGGTCAAAGTAGTCGTATCTCGCTGGGAAAGGTACCCACCTTCGCACGATTGTGCCATATGGTTCCGGATCGAATGGTCTGCCGGCGCGACTCAACCGATCAATAATGGAAATTGCTGAGGCTATGCGATTTCGTGCTGGGTTGTCTAAACAATTTTGGTCATTCTGTGTTATTCACGCGACGATCCTACTTAACCGTCGACCGCATTCAGCACTCTCAGAAAGGATGACGCCATTCGAAGCTTGGTACGCTCGAAAACCACATCTGGGCTCACTTCGCGTTTTCGGCTGTGATGCATGGATGATAATACTGCCTCCAGCAACTAGATCAGCGCAAGATCCACATGCACAACGGGCTGTATTCTTTGGTCATTGTCCAAACACTCGAGCATTTCGCCTCTGGGATCCAGTAGGACAACGTACTTTGTCTAGCAAAACTGTATTTTTTATCGAAGAATCGTTTTCCTTTATGAAAAAGTGTGACGTGAAAGAGGCAAGTACCAAACCAGACGAGATTGATTGGAATGATGAGCTTACCTACGAGTCCGATGTGCAAGCAGCGACCCACCAACACCGTCGAATGTATTTTGTCGACAAAGTTATGTTACCCCAACCGCGTGCGCGTAATGAAATTGACTTGAGCATTGCATCACATGGTGGTCGTTTAGCTGACGCTCATGACTACCGTAAAATTCCTCGTGGATCACACGTGCTGCAGCGCAACATGTAAGATACGCCTTTCAACAAGCGGAAAGACATTTCGCCCTCAATGCAGACGCTGCAACGGTGGCAAGGGACAGCTCGCCGCATAATGAGGACGCTATCGAGCAACATCAACAGTTATATGCTCAAGAATGGTGGTAAACTCCAACAGTTGCACATTGCACAGCTTTACATTGGGCCCCCGTAGTCGACGCATGGCGAGAACAGCCCAATATACCAACCCAACCCATGACAGCAGGGCATCGTCGGTCAAATTGATTTCGTGTGGAACAAGAGGAGCAAGCTAATTCTGCCGCATTTTTCAGCAGAATAATGGCGGAGATTCGTTGATCGTCGCTGCTGGAGCCAATTTAATTCCACCAAATGATCCGAGCAAGCTTCCTCGGCGCAGTTGACTGGAGTTAAAGTCATCGACGTTCCTATACCGAAGAATATGGCTGAGGCGATGTCAGGACCTCAAGGTGGCCATTGGTAAGATGCAGCGGTAAAACAGATGCTGACTTTGCAAACAGCGAATACGTTTGGCCCCCTGGTTGCCCTTCCACAGGGTCACATAGCAACATTCTTGACTTGGGTATTTGTCGTTAAATCGGACATGAGCAGCGATATTTCTATCCGCAAATTCACGGCGAGTTTGTGTGCTAAGGGATTCTCAATGAGACCGGGCTATGACTATAGCGAGACGTTCCCCCCCAACTGTCGTACAATCATGCTCATTATACTGGCAATTACAGCTCAACACTGTCTGTTAATTCGTCAGGTTGATTTTGTTGCAGAATACTTAAACGGAATTCTGGAGCATGAAGTCAATATTCTTCAACCGCCCGGTTTCACTAATCCTGGTAATCACACATCAGTCAAAAGGCTTATCAAGGTCATATATGGCACCAAACAAGGCGCTGAGCGATGGCATGCCACTGAGGTGTCATTTCTGATGGACGAATCGAATTCAAACAAACTGTTGCCGATCGGTGCGTTTTCACACTCACAACAGGCTACCATTACATGGTTTACTCAGACGATGATTTATTAGCATACAACGATCAGGTATGGGCAAATGTAATTGTTAACCGCATGCACGCCGAATTCCCGCTGACTGATCAAGGCACGCCATCCCGATTGCTTGGAATGCGAATTCAACGCGAAGGAAAGACAGGATCCATCTCGATAGACCAGGCTGAGTTCATTTCCGAACTTCTCGACCGATACAACCTACAAGACTGTAATCCTGTCTCGACACCTCACCAAACGGGCGTGTATTTCTCAGCGCATTGTGCCCGCAAACGCATGCTGAACATGCTGACATGATCAAAATTCCATATTTGGGACTTCTTGGATCTTGACATTGGTTGGCTCATCGTTGCCGACCCGATAGCACATATATTGTCAATGTCTTATCGGAATACGCGGCCGACCTTGGTCGTCAGCATTGGAACGCGTTGAAGCGCATCGTCGTAAATTTGAAGAGATGTCCAGCTCGAGGTATCAACTTCCAGACGTCAGTCGATAACGATCCGATTGCTTTTAGTGATGCGGATTGTGCCCGAGATCCCGACACCAGGAGATCACGCACTGGGGTCGTTATGAATATGACACGCAGAGCAATTTTTTTTGGTCATCAAAGGGCCAGTATCTCGGCATCATCCAGGTATGGTTATCTTTCGACTCACTCCGAAATCAAGGCATTGTGTGCAGCTGCACGCATCACTGTTTAGGAACGCGTACTTCTTGATGAGATTGAATATAGCCAAAAGGGCCCGACAACTGTTTTCGAAGATAATCGGGGTGCAACGGCGTTGTCTGGGCATTGCCGAATGGAACAACGCACCAAACACATTGAAGTGCAATTTCATTTCACTCGTGAAGCAGTGGCAGGTGGAATTATTCAAGTAAAAGTGTGTCCCACAGCAGACATGGCATCTGATTTTCTGACTAAGCCCTGTACCCGCTTGTCATTTGAGGCAAATCTTCAACGTCTTGGAATGACGAACTGAGGAGATTTCATAGAGGGGCTTTTAGATGGGACTTCAACGTAAACAATAGCCCCAAATACCGTGTCTCGAAATACTAATAAATCTCAGAACCTCTCAGCCTCTTCTCTGCCCGTTTTTCCATAACCCCGAAGTCCATTATGTTATTTTGGTTGAAGAGACTAAAGGGATTAGACAAAAATAAGTACACAGTTAAAGAACCGTATTTGGTGAAATACGTCTTCTAGCCTGGGGAAAACCTGCTGGTCGTTTTCGGGGTTGTAGCCCTGCTTCAGTATCTCACGTAACAAAGGCTTCCACACGTTGCAATATGAAAACGATCCATTTTCAAAATGCCATTTTGGCGTGTTATGGCATTTTGTTATGGAGCGCCAATAATGTGCCAGACGCTTGACGGACATTCTGCAAAATTCATAACGACCTGTTATGGCATTTTAATGCCGTGGTTGCCAGACGCACCCTAAAATGCCGAACTCTAACACAAAAAGAAATAAATTGGGGTCCGCGGTCAGATTTATCTGGGAGTCCCTGGAGTTTAAAAACGTTTTGCAATAGCAAGTCGAGGTGTCCTGCTCCGGTTATTGATTCTTTACACGGAATGAAATAACTCATCTTCAAAAACCGATCCACTACCACCAAAATCAAATCATAACCCCGAGACTTCGGCAATTTTACAATATATATAAATCCATTGTGATGGAAGGCCAAATGTCGTCCGCAATCGGCAAATGGCTGAGCAATCCGTGTGATCGATGCCGATTCATCTTCGCTCGACAACAAATATCACAGGACTTGATATTTGTATCTCTTGACGTAATTGCCCAATACAAGCAACGCATAATCGGGTCGTACCGGGTTGATTGTCTTGGCAATCCCGTAATGGCAACTCGCCGGAGAATCTGCGGGACATGAAATCAAAAGGCTCAATCGAGAGAGACGCTGTAAATCCAGTGAACGTGAGACAAATCGAAATGTGAAATTGAACCTTGGTCGCGACTGTCGTAAAACGCATGATCAATATCATTATCCGCACGATTTGCAGTTTTCTGGAATATCAGGCCCGATGAATCGAGCATACATACCCAGGACACAACGTATTAATTAGTTACCAAAAGGACGAATCTTCACCATTGAATAATAATGATCCGCTCCAATTTACAAACTGCTCAAAGCAGCAGTATTATGCTGAAAACTTTAGGTTCCGGCAAAGATCATCCCATTGTGTGCTTCGAGTCCGATGATCGATACAGTAAAATACGACCAAGACCGAATCCGACAGCAGTATTTGAGTCAAAAAACTCAATTTGGTTTCTTTATCCAACGATCAGCATCGGCAAGATAGAACTGCGCAGCTATCTTGAAATGGGCAATCAATCTCGATTGATGGCCCTGATCGGATCGAGGATTCTTTCTCATTACCGTCAATCTCAGCATTTTCACAAAAACAAGTTTGACGCGACGCCAGACGTAGTTCGTTTCCAATGGCGCTCCACGGCGTTCGTCACCATAAAAATTTCAATTTGTCAGAGAGTTTTAGCGCTATCCCCTCATGTTAGATTAATGGTAACATGCTAGAATAATGGTAACATGTTAGATTAATGGTAACATGTTAGATTAATGGTAACATGTTAGATTAATGGTAACATGTTAGATTAATGGTAACATGTTAGATTAATGGTAACATGTTAGATTAATGGTAACATGTTAGAATAATGGTAAAATGTTAGATTCATGGTAACATGTTAGATTAATGGTAACATGCTAGATTCATGGTAACATGTTAGATTAATGTTAACATGTCAGATTAAGGGTAACATGTTAGATTAATGGTAACATGTTAGATTCATGGTAACATGTTAAAAAGAGTATACAGATTTTAGTTGGTACTGTACCCACTCAAGAAACAGCATGTACCCACCCAAGAAACAGCATGTAGCCATGTACTCACCCACGCATTATTCACCCACGCATCGTTCACCCACGCATTACATTATTCACCCACGCATTACATTATTCACCCACGCATTACCCACCCACGCATTTTTTACCCACGCATTGTTCACCCACGCATTATTCACCCACGCATTACCCACCCACGCATTGTACACCAACGCATTACAGAATACCCACCCACGCAATCACATCAACGAAGGAACCCTCGGATGTCTGATTTTCAGTTGTATATCCTCAACAAACCTAGACTTCGCCTGGAAACCACGTTTGGAAAAGGTGCTCCAATGAGAGCTAAACGTGTGCGCGAGCGAATGTTCGAGTCCACGGTGCCATCATCATCGTACCCTGCGTCCCACGGCCTAAGGCAGTGTCATCGTTGCCGGTGTCGTCGCCTGCGTCACAACGGCCTAAGGCAGTATCATCGTTGCCTGCCTCCAAGTCGCAATCACCGTCGCCGAGATTCGCGTCACCATCGCACACGGCACACTTCAGAGGGAGCATCATCATCGCCGGCCGCGGTACCACCCCATCAAGTTACATCGTCACCAGAGTATCCTAATGGCAACGTTCGCTATCAGATCAATATTCCACCTGGGTTTTCCGCTCGCAAATGCCGAGTTGTTGGCTGGGCCATGTTAGTGTATGACGCGAATTATTCCAAGAATGTGATCACCCATCACAAGGCTTGTCTGGGCAATTACGAATGCCCTGTGCAATTGTGTCCCTTTTGAGCGTCCTCGCGTACCAAGGGCACCAAACATAAATCATCGCTCCCTCTCCCGTCAAGCACGATCTGTCTCACGCACGGCAAAATGTATGTCATATCGCGTGTGAAGCGACATGGAAAACGACCCAGAGGGCTGACGTCATTGACCTTGACCATAGCAGTCTGCATTCTCATCGCAAACCCATCCCCATTACCGCCGATATCAGTGCGCAGCTGCGCTTTTCGCAAGTTGTCCTCACCGCCCCGAGGCGACTCCGAAAAGTCTCCAGGGCAACGCGTAGATCAATGAGCTCGATTCATCCAGCGTTCAACAATTTGGGTCGCCTGTCACACCAACGACATAAGATATTGAAATCCACGTGGCTTCCTGGGCCGTGCTTGTTGATAGGATTTCACAAGTTGAGGAAATCCGAAGCGATCGAAATAAAGGCTCCCAAGTGAAATCAGCTGGCTCAAAACCCTGCCAACCGATCAACAGTTCGATGTCACCCGTACCAGCGCAAATTGCAATTGATGGTGATGTAGCGATACTGATGGGGAAGTGCCTGGAGGTCGACCATAATTTCTATATGGGACTTTTCGCTTCGTTGTTGATTTGTGTAGTGCCGCAGCGTTAGCGCGGACTAATTTTCGGATCACCTGATGCGTGAATCTCCGTTTG
>OUQQ01000568.1:7957-21294 GCA_900404475.1 Spongospora subterranea | reverse complement strand
ACTTGTGTTTCTCAAACAACCCACGACAAACCCAGGTGAAAATGGTCAGACGGATCTTTTCAGTGAGATTCTTGACACGATCGCGAGTGTTATCAGCTTTGGTCGAACGATCAATGGCCTTGTAGAAGAAACCAACGAACGCGTCCAGGGAATATCGGTACATATGGTCGATGAGCTGTAGGGAGTTGATCAAAAAATAGACCCAGGACGCCTCGGCGGCAACCATCCTGAACTCATTACGGGTCTTGTTGATCGCGATCTCCTGCTCCTTAGCGGCTTCGACTTTCTTCACAATCTCTACGGCCGCGATCTTGGTGGATTCCAGACCTTCAATCAGCGAGACGTCCGATAGAATATCGTCAGGAGCATTGCTCAGCTTGAACAGCAGCTCGTTTTCCAGATCATTCAGATTAACCATGTACTGATTAATAGATCGGACAAGGGCCGTTCGACGCTCTTCTAACTCTGGTTTCTCTTTATTCACAACTGCAGTTCAACAGACGACGAATTAGAGTCTGTAAAATTGTTTGTGAAGAATGACGATAGACAGACCTAAAGCCAACAACTGATCTTCAAGACCGGATTCTGTCACGATGAAATTGATCAGGGTGCACTGAGCGGCAACCTCAGGCTTATAATGTGGATTAGCCAACTTGGTCTGCAAATATAGCTGGAAATTATCATCATATGGGACCTGAACTCAGACAACATCGTGGAGCTGGTGAGAATTGGGGAATGGAGATTCGGAAAGAAGCGATTATTTACAGACCTCTTCTCCACCCAAGCGAATGAACAGACTACGACCCCTTTTGAAGAACGAACGGGATATAAGTGGATCTAATAATCCATCGATTTCTTCACCTAGATTCTCTACTAGGACAGTATACCCATTTTGAACAGCGTTGATCACAGTGTTGAGCCATTTGGGGCCGGTCAATGAGACGACCTGATCGAGAACAGAAATGACCAGACAGACTCATTAGCAACAATCGAACGACAAACCTTGAGATCCTTCTCGCGTCCTCTAATCCATTTCACACCTTGGAGCTGAGGGTCGATCAATAACGGCCATCGCTGGCATTGCGTGATGATGGCTCCATTCTCCAGCGATATCGTATCAGCTGGAAGGCCTTCATTCTTCCATCCGGCTATGGTCGCTTCATCAGTCAATACCGAAAATGGTGTTATCCCAGGGGTTAAAGGAATCCCTTTCTCCCTAACAACAAAATTTCATTTTAGCTCTCCACCAAACCATAATCATTTGCCACAAAGTTGGTATTTACGTCAGATCAGGAAGCCACGTTGACTGCCACAAGGACAATCGGAAATCTTGATCGAACGCGCCAATATAAGACACAAATGCGGCTCCAAGTAATACATCGCCGACTATCGTTCTGGCCTTCTCTTGGAAGTCGACAATTCCCCGACCCCATCGCTCATTCTCGTCCGCCAATCCATTCACAAGGCGGTTGGCCAGCGACAGGCGTTGCTGGCAGACGCGTGCGTCTTCCTCGACCTGATTCTTCTCGTTGATGGCCTCTTGTAGTTTGCTGGTCACCTTATCAAGTTCCGTCTTCATATCGGCAACCTTCTTCTGGACAATGGCCAGCTTCTGCATGGCGTCTTCGTATTCGGCTTCAGACTTGGCTTTCGCCGCCATCTTAGGGGCCACGTTCTTGTAGATGGAGTTATATTGGACCGAACTGATGATCCATTTACAGAGATTTGCTGCTGCCGAAGAGACAGCCATCATCGGCTCATATTGAAAATGTTCCAGCGCCAGTATCGGGGTCAGTTCGCTGATGGTGGTCTCGTTCAGCTCTCGAGCGTCGACGGCCTTCAACTGGCGCAAGAACTGATCGACACTGGCCATCATCTTCTTCGCCATGTTCCAGTCGAACTTTCCAGCCTTCTTCCCAGTCATGAGTATGTATGTGGCCTTGGTCACGTCTATCACCGCCGCTGTTGGGGATTTGAACGACTTCAGCATCGTTAGCGAGTCTTTGCTCAAACAGTTGACAGCTTCACTAGCTTGCTCGAGAATTGGCAATGCTTGCGCCAAAGCCACCTCGCAATCACCCTTGATTGCGTTCGCCGCATCGGCAACCGTTTTCCCTTTCTCGGCCTCGATATTCGCAAGTGCCTGTTGCTCTTCAACTTTGCCTCTTTCGACGCCCATCACTGCAATGAGGTCTGTGGCCCGGGCGCTTTTCTGAGCCACAATTTTCAGCGTTCGTTGCAAATCCTCTTTCAATAGAGACACGTCTTGTTGAGTTTTTTGCAGGGTCGCGATACCTTTTTCCAAACGAGCAGTTTGCATTCCAAGCCTAAACAGTTTCAGTTCAATATATCGAAACCCGGATCAAATGCACATCAACGTCTCTTACTTTTCCTTCTTCTGCCCTAGGAGAAGCTTGTAGAATGAGATCAATTCAAGATAGCTCTTGGGCGTGGTGTAGTTATATCGCTTTTGGACAGAAAGATATCGTTTCGAGGCTTCGTTAACAGACAGATGGACTTCGGCCATATGATGGGCGATATTCTCCCGTTGGCCATCGTCTGTGAACTCAATATCCGCCAGGAATCGATACGCAACGGAGACGAGCGCCTCTTGCGGCCAGGGATGGAACCAGTCAATGCTGGTGCAATTGAACAGACCAGGGAATTGACGACATCGCACGCGAAACTTCTCTCCAACAGGGGAGAAACACAGAACCGCATGAAGATTGCGCTTGACTTTTGACAGGAAGAAATCCTGCATCGCGTCCTTACTCTCGGTCTGAACGCCGGCTGCTCTGGCTTCATTTCTCAACGCGCCGTAGATGGAGTCTTTCTCGTCAACTTCGAATAGATCAGGGATATACCCAGAAGCCAGAAGATCGTTGATATAAACCAGCCAATGCTCATTAGCAATCTGGGAATCCGTCAACAGGAAAGTGATCTTGGTGTTTTTCACTCCGGATTTCTTATACAGCTCCTGCAGATCCGCCTTCAGCTCAGGTATTCCATAGGTCTTCGTCACTGATATCTGGAACGTCTCGTATCCACAGATGGACGACGCTAGACGCGCCAGACTCTGTTTACCACTTCCACCGACCCCAACCAATAACGCATTGCCATTCGGATTCTCGATGATCCTGGCGATACGGCAGATATGCTCCATAGCCATACCAAACAGAACCAGGTCCATAACCGGATTGTTATCGTTGTACTCTTGCAGGTAGTTGGTCAACGATGCATTCAGCGTAGCATAATCTGCCACTTGCGTATACTTTCGCTCCTGTCCACTGTCGCCAGTAAATGTCGTGAATATGACCGGACGAGCACCGAGCTGTTCTTGATCCAGTTCAGTGAACGACTCCTTAACCTTATCCTTCAGTATTGTTTCAAATCGCTCCATATCAGTGTCGGACGTGAGTCGATCGGAGAACACATGTGAGGCCTCGTTGATCCAAAGGCGAACGAAACCCAGTTGGTTGGTAATTGTCGACGGAGTCGATCGGCAAACTCCTTGGAAGATGTTGGTAAGGTCCCTGAGGTTGAATAGGTAATGGAAATTGCCGGCCGTTGGCATGAATCGTTCGCTAACGGAGGCGAACAAGTTGATGGATGCCTGAACCATAGGTGCAGCTAATGCCTGTAGGTCTTTCGGGAACACCCTTAGATGACCAGATAGAATCGACAAATAAATTCGCTTGATGTTCTCTTCTGACGGATAGCTGCAAGCGAACGTGGTGAAATGGCGCATCAGTCGTGGATTGACGAAGAAGCTTCCCGCTGTTGGGTTCATACAGGCGATGTATTGCACATCCTTGATCTCCTTCTTCTCGAGTTTCGCCCGATCATACCAGCACCCATAGTCCATATGCTGTCGCAGGAACGCCTCAGGGGACTGCGTTCCATACATATCGACAAACGGCATATTCAGATCGTCGACGAAATAGATGAGCTTCCTGTTTCCGGGCGGTCCATATATTCTCCCGCTCCGTTTATCGATAGGCTGCTCCATGATGGTCTGCAGCGCGGCTGCGTCGGTACGAGAGTTCAGGTTGATATTGGCTGAGAGCATCTCCTCCGCCACCGACGACAGATACTGTTTGACAATGCACGTCTTCCCTGTTCCAGCCGTTCCCACAAACAGGACCGGTTTCCGCTGACGAACTAGGGCGTCCATCAGGAACGTTAATCGGATCGTATCTGGTGTGGGGACGACGATATCGGTGACGTCCGTCGTCGACGCTAATTCATCGACTTTGTAATCTGGAACTATCGTCTGCCAGAGCTGCAGTTTACAATCCTCAGTCGATGCGAAATAATCGAATACTTCATAACGGGGCTGATTTGCTTCTGGGAGGGGATATTTCACGGTTTGGAATGCATTCTTGAACCACGAGCTGAATTCTGTGCGATGGTTTCGCTGCTTATCAATGACGAGGGCACCACCGAACGCCCATACGCAAGCGAACACGAAATACATTTCGAAGAGCTCCTTCTCCATTGCGGGAGGCATCTTATCCACAGAAGGTAAGCTCTTCTTGTGTGTGGCCAGCTTGGGAAGCAATCCCTCCAAGAGATAGCACAGCCCTTGAACTCTCATTATATCGGATTGGGGCACGATGGTCTTGAAGTTTCGCCTGATGTATTCCAGCGTCTCTGGCGTCACGTACTTGTTGAACAGCGACAGAAGAGTTGATTGTTCCTTCTCGTCGTCTCGTGATGCAATCCACGAATCAACGAACGGCTTCCATCCGATATCTTTCTCGTTGATGTAGATGATTCCAGCTCGACTGACAGTAGCTGGAGTGGCATTAGCTAAACTAGATATCTCGAACAATAATCGCATTGGCGGTGTTAATGGGATTCGCTCATTGGATACAAGAGTCAGAACCTGTAGTGCAGCACAACGATTATCAATCGACCGCCTAGATCAAATTATGGGTTTCAAAACCTTATTGTCGTCCATAACCGTGTTTAAAGACTCAATCCATGCCGGATCAATATCTCCATCCAGCACCACCATTTTCCACTTCTGCTGATCATTGTATGGAGGATTATTCCTCGACATGTTCCTGTTCATGACCGGATCAAATGCTAGCCGGGAGCAGAAACCCACAGATTTACCTCATTATACTGCTGAGAATCCCATCGTTCCAATCAGTTTTAGTGAGCCAACCATATAATTCATCGTTCCTGATGGCTTTCGGATTAAAGATCTCAGAGACACATTTTTGCCCCAAACGGTTGAAAGCGCGAAATAAGACCTTCCAGCTCTCTGATTTGCCGCATCCTGTGGGACCAATCACAAAAACGGAATGGCGAATTTCAAGTAATTCGGCAAGCTGAACTGTCTAAATACAGCAAAGCATTGATTAGCAAAATAAACGTTTTTTGGTGACGATACCTCACCTTAAGTATGAACGTCTCCTCTGCTTGTAAATTACACTCTTTGGTGCAGAACTGAATAGCGGAAGTCAGCGATTCGTCACTTTTGCGTTCGATTGTGATTCCTGGGAATAGGTCCATAACGAGGCGAATGAAAATAGGCGTATCCTCGGACACAACTTTGGGGAGGTTGAAATCACGAAGCGCCCTCATCAAAATTTTGTCCTCGCTAGTCGACGGTTCGGCGCGTTTCAGTGATCCGGCGACACGAAGGACGGCTTTGGTGGCACGAAGACCCCAATCATAATGAGCCTGTTTCGAAAGTAGCTCTGAGCTTAAACTATATAGGGTGATGAACTTCAGGGCCAGAGGACGAGCGTTGAGAAATCCTTCACTCATTAGCATATTCTCACAAATCATCTGCATATCGGGTACGACCATCGCGCACGACCGGAACAGCGCTTTCAGGTTTTCGGGCAGTTCAGTTCGCCCTGCATAACCAGGGTTCATCGTGATGAAAGCACCAATAGTCGGCACTAAGCTGATGTTCTCCCCCATGAAATCAAACCTGGATTGAAAATGAATTGTTGAAAAAAGTCGAATAAACATTGTTTCTACCTTGTTTTCTTCTCACGAATAGCGTTGAGAATGGTGCTGAATTGTGTTGATACGACCGATAGAACCTCAATAGGAATACGATTGAACTCATCAAAACATCCCCATGCTCCAGTTTGTGAAAGTCCCTTGAAAATAGCACCTATATCGTCGAGCACTTAATCGAAGGGTTTGAAACCAGAAATTGAGCAAAATACCCAAACTCTCCACATTCATCTGTTCTGAGCAGTTGAACACATAAACTGCTAATCCCATTCCGCGTCCTAAATCCTTGGTCGTCTCGGTTTTGCCAGTTCCTGCGGGACCAGCTGGAGCGCCACCCATAATCAATCTCAGTGCCTGAATGAAAGAATGAGCTCCTTCCACGAACATAATGTGTGGCAAAGAAATCGACCTGAGTCAAGGTGATGTAGCAGCGATCGGTCAACGGCGTTATAACCAGCCGTCCGGTATTGCCAATATACTCATACGAATACGTAAAGGAGGCATCGGCCACGAGGATTTTGCAATCGCGACAGTCCGATATCCACTTATATCGGAGTTGGGATTGCCAGGCGAATGCATTCACCTGCTCGATCTTGTTTGTGATCAGACTCTGGACAACATCCCGGTTATGGACATCAACTGTGATTAATGTGATGATCTTGATACGATCTTCTCGACTAAGCTTTCCCAATACTAGACCGATTAGCTTGCCAAGCCGATCATTAAGAACCTGGCCCGATTAAATCAGATTCACAATAGCGAAATCATTTCAGAAAGATCGCATTACCTTCAAGTATTCTTTAAATGCTTGTTCGTTGCCATCGGCCTGTGCGTCGAACTGAGCCTCAACCTCTTCTGTCCAAAGCACTTGTGACGCTGTTAAGGCGATTTGCGCGCAATAGTCAAATAGCCATTCGTGACGTGATTTCTCAATCTCCCACTGATCGGCGGCGAACTTCGACCGCTCCAGGATGTCGCGAAGCGTTTCTCTCATGATATCGACCAATCCATTTAGCCACACCTCAACTGGTCCATCACATGTAAACGGCCTAATGAACGGCACGTACTGATTGATACCTCATTGTTAGCTACTGATTCAGTGCATTGGGTTTCTATGAAATCTTACCTCGTCACCGTCCTTGCTGTACATCCCAATTGCATTTTTAGTCGGCTTCCCTGTACTACCATCTATCTCAAACTCCAATTTCTTTATATTATCAAAGCAGTCGCCGAGATGCGCTTGAACAGCTTGAGGGTTGTTGCCGTTGCTGAGAATATCCAATAATGCTGTATTGCTTAAAAAGTAGAATCTGGGGAATGCGACCTGTTGATATGTCTATTCAAAAGCCATTCTCTATAAGTCGTTCTTGGAAATGATTCTGACCTTTTTTGTCTCCAGATATTGATTCAAACTCTTCTCACATTTTTCAAGTCCAGATTTCATGTCAACCAAGAGTTGTGATCGTCCAGGCCATGTGCACGCCTGTATAGTATTGGGTAGATTTGATGCCTCTTTCATCAACTCCCGGAAATCAGTATCAATTCCATCGAATCTAGACAATGAGCATGATTGATATGTTGATTTGATTGCAGCGGTACGCTGTTGACTACGTTTATGCCACATACCGTTTGCTATCTTCTGGTAATTGCACTCTGATATCTTGTGAGCTAATGAAAATGCTCTGTAAGCTGGACCATTTTCCCTGGACTTCCAGCCAGTCATGTAAAACTGTCTCTGTTGTGCCGAGATCGCTTTGCCACTTCTCAACTTCACTGATAAAGTGTTCAACGTATCGACCCTGGCCTGCTATTCCTTGCAGCATAGCCATATTCTCTTCCAGAGCTAATAGAACCTCATCGGGGGCTTTGATCACCAACACGCTAGGAACATCGCGATGAGCGCCAAACTGTAAGGGAAGATCGATCCATTGAGCGGCGATCTTCTTGAGCTGATTCCCGATTTTATTCTGCTTCGTAGCTAGCTCTACGATCTCTTCAACGTCTGTCACGAATCTGACCAGAAAAGGTGAGAAAATTTGATTATAAATATTATTGGAATATACTTATGAAGCTCGAGCGCTAGAAGATCAGAGAGACAGAACTGAGGACCCATTGTGAACTGTTTCTGAGTCACATTCATCAATTGAGTCCAATGTCGATCCTGCATTGATGGAGAATGGAGCAGGTTCACAAGGGGTAGAACCGTCATCATGTTCTTAACATCGTTTTGAAGCCCTGTTGATCTTATGATTAAAATCATATTTGCGGTCAAAGTCCGCTTGAGCGCCTACCAGCGTATGCTTTCCATCCTCGCATCTCTTTAGGCAAAGCGCCAATCCGTTTCTGTAAATTCTTGGCCTTTTCCATGAGGGATTCTGTGTCTATTGAGTCCCATAGGGTGGTTTTCCAATCCGCGAACAAGAATGAGACCATTGATATCATATCCCATAAGATCTTCAAAAGCCTATTCTCTTTCCTTGATAATGGAATCTCTCTATAACTGGATATACTCAGCTCAAATAGCCCTTCCAGTCGATTCAGCTCCGCTGCCGCTTTTTCCACGATGGTGATTTGGGTGTCAAAATACGAGATGTTCTTGTACGCCTATAGTATTTATATCAGGGTTAGCATCGCTGGATAGAGGTGTGGGCGACCACACAACATAACCTCATGAGGTTGAATATCAAACGAAAAAGGTGCCTCGTCTCTAAATGCTGTCCTGAAGACCCGTAGCTGATCGGCAAACGCTTCCGATTTCAGGTTGATGCTATTGACACCACGATCTTGGAAGGGAGTTATCTTCTCCTTTACCTTTGAAAGAGGGTATTGAGCTGTGAAATGGATTGCAACTCAATGCCGAGTATTACTTTATAGACTTTATCAACAGTAAACTCCCATCGTACTGGAGCATCGTCCAGCATTTTGATCTCATATTCCTTTAACGTCATCCCATGTTTCTTGAGAAGACTCACCATTGCGTGTAATGGGGCAAATGAGGCCATCGTTGACGCATTACGTGTGCGAACCTCGTGAATGAACGTCAGGCTCCTTTCTAGCGCGTCAGTATCCCCTTCTGGAATATCAGCTTCAAGTCCAAGAGTGATCTAGGACGCCCAAACCATAAGCTCTTTCCCCTTGATCCCAGTGATATTATTGTTTACCTGATTCATGAAGTTGTCGAGTCCAACGAGTTGCCTGGTGATTTGATTCTGCAGGAATGATGTGTACGTATGAATCCATTTACTTGCCCATGTGGACAGAGCCTGTTTGATAGGTTGAGCATTGATTCTCAACCAGCCGATTTCTATTGACGTCTTCATCTCGTCTATCTTGAATTGAATGCTCTTGTAGTGCATTATTTTGGCCTCAAAAGCGCTCAACGGCGGTAAACCATTAGCCTGAGAATTATTGCCATCATTTTCGTTAGCGCCTTCTTCTAAAACGGCTACGCCATCAGAATTGACGCCTTCTCCTTTATTCCCAGCACCGGTAGATGACGAATCTGCGGCCGCTCGTTCCGATATCAAAAAGTCACGGAAATCAATATTCCTGTCTTTCGTCCATAAATCTTCAAATTGCATGAACATATTTCGATAATCATTGCACAGCTCCTGATTTCTAGCCAGATGTCGGCTGAAATTCGCCATGAGCTTGACAATATTAGGATCAGATTTCAAGTCAGTTGTGTAGTCCCCCTCGTTCGCGTCGACTCGAGGGATGATCTTCCCGATTTCGAAGAATCCTTCCACCCATGAATTAACCTATCGATACAGCCCAAATCTCTCAGTCAGAAACCATTTTGACTGAATATAAAAGGTGATCCTGACCATAAGCCATATGTCAGTTCCACTTGTCGATGCGGTTAATATGTGCAGATCTTTAGCGTTGAATAAAACATCCTTATTGTAAAGCCCAAGTTTGATCTCCATCATTGGCGGAAGCTCTGTGGCTTGAATCTTCTCATGATCGATATTCTCAATCACAAACTCGACGGATGAAGACAGGACCTTATAGGAATTTTAGAACCGCTTATGGTGAACGGACTGGCATCGAGATCACCTTGGCAAGACCTTGTCTAACATGTTCTTGGAGATATTGGACATACACCTTCCAAGTTGGGGCGCCCTTCGATATCTGAAAATTAACAACGTGATTAATTAACGAGGTACCATCTGAGGTAAAGAATTTCATCCCACCTTCAATGTGTCTCCAGTATTGGCAATCAATTTCTGTATTTGGACGCCAGCTTTAGATATCTCCTCGAATCGTGATTTGCGTAATTTGTTCAGATTGTCCTCGAAATCTTGAGGAGATAATGCCTTGTTCTTCCGGTCGATCAACGGTTTCGCCACTTCCTCCATCAATTTTATGATCGATTTGAAGTTTCGCTTCATAACTTGAACAACGTCATAAACTTTTTGAACATTCTCCATTCCCGACATGATAAACTCATTGACGGTTTTCGATTTCCAATTATATTCGCTAACTCCTGGAAGAATTTCTTCGTTGATCTTGGCTAGGGACTTCTCGACCAGCGGTCGCTCGATGGGGTTCAATGTGATCACCATTTCGTTAAATATGTTCACAATCAATTGGAGATTAGTTATCTGCATTCGATATGTTTGGGCTTGGCTGAATATGGAGATAGCTGTTTCAGGTACATCCACATCCTGATCTAATAAATATTTCACTTCTCGCAGTAACCGAACAATATCATCATCGAAATTAACAGAGTAATCTGAAAAAAAAAACCAGTTAGCAAAATTCACAGCGATCATTTCTGCTGACGTACGCTCTGTCTGTGAATTGTATCTCAATAATGGCTTTCGAAGACTTTCTTGAGATGTCTGGTCAATTTCTTTCTTCCATTGTTCAACTTTCTCGTTTTGATACGCTGTCATTGTCTCCACAACCGTATTCATTGTCTTCGTGATCTCTTGGTTTTCATCTTGGGCTAGCTCCTCGACTGTAGAGAACTGCCTCAATTTGGCCATAGGTTTAACAATTCGGTCAATCAGCCCTCGACACCAGCACAAGGCTCCAGCCGTTTTGGGCTGATTGGAATGAATCGGGGGAGAATCTAAATTCATTTTATCAAGAACATCATCACATCCACAATGCTCAACTCAATCACCTTTTTGCTCTAGAAAGAGTTCTTGCACGATTCGAAGATCACTTGCATACTGTTGAAGCAGCATTGGCTTCTTTTTATGCAGCTCGTTCTGGATGATGGGGCGATCAAGAAGTCCTTCAAACCCATCAAGCAGACTAAATCGAGAAAATATTGTAGCGCTATCAAGGAAAGCTGTCGATAGCACTTTAGCTACTCTCCGATCAAGTTCCTTGATCTGCAGCCGAAACCGGTAGAAATCGTCGTCGAATTCTTTAGCATTGACGTCCATTATATCATAAGGTACTCCCTTGAACGTTTCGATGCTCTTTGAGAAATCTGCATAATTTTGTAAGGATAATTTCGCTTTTGTGCCGTTATGGATCTGATTTTACCAATATGTACTTGCCGTAATGTATCAGTTAACGATTTGCCTTTAGTCCCTCCAATATGGACCTTTTCTAATTTACTGAACTCCAACACAATCTTGGTAAAATCTAGAATATCCTCACAGCGTTCAACAAACAAATCTAGACGCGAAAACATGATGTCGTTATTAGCTCCCCATTTACGATCATCGGGTAGATTGGTCAACGATAGCTCTTGGCAAGCAGCGAATGCGACTTTGAACTTTGAGCAAACCTCGACGGTAGTGTGGAGAATTTGTACGGCGTCATTGATATTGTCATCCTCCATCAACCGGAATAAGGCTGGTCCAGAGACAAATTTCCTCGCTTGTTCGATAATGGAGTTGCAAATCTCTCGAACTAGAACGACAAGACGGGAGCTGGTGTTATACGAGTCTGAACTTTTCCATATCAACAGCATTGTATGCAATATGGGTAGATACAGATTAACAAGCCTGAACAAGTTTTCAATCAGTACGTTAAACAAGTAAGCAAATGATGTGCTCATCAGCTTACTTCGGGAAATCGAGTTCTTCATTCAACTTCGTAAAATATCCCCGGAGTGTCGACAGGTACTTGCTGTTTTGGTTCGCTTCGTATTTGGCGCTGACGACATCAGCCGTCAGCTTTTCGAACTGAGCCCCTAACGTACTCTGGGCTTTTTCCAGAATGGCAAGCACATTGGCCATAGCAGGAGACGTAATCTAGACCACTTAATCAGCCATACTAGCTTTGTGTGTGAAAATGAAATGCAACCTGGGTATTGATAGAATTTAAATTTTGAGATTTGTTCTGCCAGAAATCGATTTCGGCAATTGGATTCGGATGGGTGCCCGACTTGATTAACGACTCCGGGTCTAACCTGAGAACAGCTTTGATTTGCTTGCTCCATCCGACAACGAATGTTTCAATGATGTGAATCCTTTCCTTGACTGGAAACCTAAGACAATGAGCATGAGTGATTGTGGCGCCTTATCTCAAAAGTTCGAAGACAAACTCTTTACTATAGATGTGCTGTGGAGGAAACGGTAGAAGCGTTTTGCCTTTCGATTGCCCCAGCGCCACGTACAGGACGGAAGAGAATGTATTTAAGCGATTCGTGATGTCTTTCACCGCCGGTTCCGACCACGATTGACGATTAACGGGATTGGATATGAGGGGCTTCATAACATCTTGTACCATATACGATAGATTTTCTAGAGGATTGGGCATGTATTCCATACATATCACGTCTGAGTAGTTGGTTGAGGTCACAACCATATCTTTTGTCTTCAGCATTAGAAGCGCCTTCTTCTTAAAGGTTCCAGGAGCCGCATTAGATGCCTAATCACGTTCCGATGATGAACATGTATTCCAGATGGCGATCTGATTATAATCGTTACCTTGAACGGTTCAGTTCCACCAGGATATACTGATAATGTCTTCACTTCACTTTGCTTCATGAATGCAGCTATAGATGCCCTGCATTTCCTCACATCTCAGTTACTGAAGCAATGGGTCCACACCCCAATCTCATACGCTGTCTCCTCAGATTCAAACGATTTCGCAAACTTGTCTTTATTCGTTGTGCCTCTTAGCGTATCCTCTATCCTCTTTCGTAACCAGATCATCTCGGGCGAATTGGCGGCTTTATCGGCCTCCGACTCCATGATGATTACCGGATGAGCTCCACTAGCGGGTCCAGTGGTTCTTGATTATATGGGTGTATAACTAATGGCTCTCCCTGTTCCCTTGGGGCCCTGTGACTGCCTGAGGTCATTAACTAGATCATGATCATAGGCGGGTACAGTGCCATGCTAATCAATGTATAGCGGGGTTGACTAGGGGAGGATAACGAG
>OUQQ01000569.1:0-13128 GCA_900404475.1 Spongospora subterranea | reverse complement strand
GTACACTACCCGAATGGAACGGTGGAAGTGATGAACAGACATCTACAAGATTTGTTAAAATCTTTAATCTTTGAATTGAGATGTGACACCTCACAGTGGCCTTGGCTTGTGGTTCATGTGCAGCATACTCTCAACCACAGAAGTCAGGCCCGGCTAGGCAATCATGCTCCTGTAGAATTGAAGACCGTTCAGCCTCCTGATAACCCTGTCATGGACGTGATTCGTCCTCACGTGGTTGACTCGATGCCAGCCAGGCCTCCGTCTACTGCCAAAATCGAGCACTCCTATGATCGGTTGATCAAGACGCTTGCTACGCTTCACAAAACTGCACGAGTGTTAACTAGCAGTGAAAGAAGCAAAAAGAGGCAAAGATCGGGAAAACATGATGCTATCAATATGGAAATGGGGGAATATGTACTCGTAGCAGTACCGGATTCCAACAGGGCGCCAGGTGGCAAAATGAGGCACAAGTGGCGTGGGCCGTTTAGGATAACGAACGCTATCAGTCCCTGGGTCTATGAAGTCGAAGATATTGTCAATTCGAACGAGCGGAATCCTATGCAACGGTCTGGGATTGTACGACTGGTATGCGATGTGGGTCAAGGCATAGCGACGATTGTTCCACATGTTGGCCAATTTCGACTCTTCGAAAGTGTCCAAAGTCGTGAATCGATTGGTCGTCTTACCAGACATTTCCAACAAACGACTCTAGTTCGCTCCGAATCCTGTCCAGTCCGCATCCTGTTGGAGTATCCGTCTGAAGTTGGTCATAAAACCAACTACTTGATGATGAAACTAACTCAATGCCTGTTGATGACGAGTCCAACTTTAGTGCCAACAAGGAGAGAGAGGGAGAGAAGACAGACAGAGATAAGAGAAATAACTTTATTTCTGTGTTTTTTCTATTTGGCCAGAGATCCAATCATAAAGGATGGCATCATCGTGGTCATCACCTTCTTTGAATGCCCAATGTTAGTAAACGCCTTGCTAGCATCGGTACCCTAAAACATCATAGTAAAGCATTAAAACAATATTTTCCAGCCACAGCCTGTATATCTTTACAGAGTGGGCTTCAAGAATCTTGGCTCCCCCTGGATGGGTCTTCCTGAACTCAGCCAAGTTATAAACGTTCCCGTTGATGGCCAGCCAGATATCGGCTTTGTGCGCTTTCACCTCCTCTATGGTGTAGACTTTGGTGGCAGCGGCACTCATTCTGCAAAAGTCTCTACAGCCAAGTCCAGACTGTTTCGAAATGAGAAAACGGAAATAACAGGATTGGGCTGGTTTGACAATCGTTATCGTCACAGATTGTGATAGGAAATAACTGCTCTGTCCCGAAGCAATCGACTTGTGTCATCAAAACGCCACCTGTACTCTCATAGTCAAAGCGGAACACCCTCTATCGGTTTTGAAGTTGATAATACCTGACCTTGCTGGGCTACCATGGGGTTTGTTAGGTAGGAATAACCTGCGGTTTGATAACACATTTCACGATTTCGTTATGTTGTACCGACTCCCAAATCCCATGGTTAACACTGAATGTATCTTGAAAACGCAAGGCAGGGAACTTTTAATAAATCAGACATTTATAAATGTAAAGTATTATTGAGTAGAAGAGATTTTGTGGGTTTCCATTGCTCGAATGATAGTCAGGCGTCGATTAACGCCAATCGATCGTCTTTCCAATGGAATTTGAGGTTCGGGGAGTGTTGATCGCCGCAGCGACTGGACGAACGTCAATGAGCTGAAAACTCAACGAGTCGAAGTAAAATTACAAACCTCAATTGTGTCTAGAATGGCCTTTTCTCTCTGTATGGTCTGGTCGACGGCAGCTGCGATTCGAAGCGGACTGGAGCTGGGTTCAGCAGCGGGACGAATGGGTTCCGCAATGGCAGGTGGCGGAACCGTTATTACGACGTTTAGTCGCAACATTAGCGACCCGGTTTCGATTGTCGAAAAACCATACCGATTGAATATACCTTTCTGACAAAACGAATTATTTTTTTTTTGAATCATGAAAAAACACGTGTATCGTGTTGCCAAAAACAAGACAATATTTGGTGGCATCGTGACATTTAACACTAAATTTGTTCATGTGAAGTTTTAAACCTCTGCCGTTTGAGGTGGTAAACCTGCTTGAAAGATAGAGTTCAAGACCGGGGTACCGCCAAGAAAGAAACGCCTGACGGCGTCCTTGCTTGTGCCGGTCGGGCGCCACAGCTTTCCTTCCAGTTGATGGCACCCTGGAATGGCCGGAACCTGGAACAGCAGAGTAAAACGAGTAAGCGAATGACCTGTTTCTGAACTGACCTGAATTGACGTGTATCCCTCGACACGGTCGCATTCCCAGAAATCAGTCGACATCACTTGGAAATAGATTGTCGGCCAAGAGAAAACCGGTGAATCCGTCCTTCCGGTCAATTCGAATTCAATCGGGAATTGAAAATGACACACTCCTATGAACAATGCATCAGCTCTGACCTTTTTCGACGCCAGACGCCCCACGAACGACGTTGCTGAAACTCGGTTGAGGTAGAAATTTGAGTAATGGACGCCTCAACCCGTTTAGCATCGTGCTTCGACCACTGCCATCCTTCAGGGACATGAAGTTGGTAAATGACCCAGAGGTTGTCTCCCGGTACGTCAACACTCTGCTGAATCTCGCCAAACACGTTGAGACAGATGTAGCCATCATTCGGAAGATTGGCCATACGTGACTGGGCAATTGATTTAGACAAAATAAACGCCTGAATTTTTTTTGGTAGTCAAAAAAATCAATGATAGTTAAAAAAGTAATTGATGAAGGAGACCCTAACCGCAAAAGAACTAAAAAATACAACGCAAAGACAACCTGCAAGACGACGAACGACTCGGAATAATTGAGATAAGGTAATCTTCACAGTTAATTGAAAAAAGCAGTTTGAACAGCAACCTGAAAATCTATATTAAAACCAGATCTTCGCCACTGACTTGTGCCAATGACGGCTTGGGTCGATGCTTTTTCCAGTTTAGCTCTGACTCTTTCTCGATTGATTGGGAGACGTTTTCTAGCCAATACTCATACCAGACGCCGCCAGGGCTTCGGAACTCGTGCGGCTCTGAATTGTCTGGTCTCCCCATTGAAAACTGGGGAGAAATTTCGAATGTTCCGTTATCGTAGAAACGAATTTGATATAAAATCTGCTCGAATCCGCACCGTTGAACCTAAAATCGCGCCGATTCAACTGTTGGTTTCAGATAACGCGTAAGGGTCTGAATGCCTTGGCGTAATGCTTTATGTCAGATTCATGATCGGGAAGATCAACACAAGCTACAACAGTCATTTTCGTGAAACGATCTTGGCGACTAGTTCGCGTTCCAAGTAGTTTACTCGACGCCAGGGCGTTCAGGGATTGGTTCGAAGACGTCGTAACATTCTCTTTCAACTCCGACGGATGAATCTATGGGAAACCTCAGTCAAGCGACCCTAAGAAATACTCAATGGAGTGCTACATAGTCGTCAACGTCGACTTTCGTCGCAAGCATGACTCCGCCTTGCTGCAATATATGAGACCGGGAAGCAGACTCGGTCTCCTCGGATTTATAGGCGGTCTTCATAAGAGCGCGAATATCGGCTTCATAGGTTCGGTCAATCAACGACTTAGACACATGTTTATTGTGGCATTTGCACAAAACTTCCCTGTGTATGAAACAACTTTTAATTGACCAAAAACACGGTGCGACATTGTTCTTACCGCGCAGTGTAAACCTTCTGTTGCCAAGAAAATGTCTTCTCCAAAACAGCCTGATCAATCAATCAAAATCGGTTTCAGGTTTGACAAGATCATATCGAACTTCTTTCAGCTGCGGTAAAGTAAAACCTGAAAGATGTGGGGTCAAAACTGGCGGCTCGGCCCCTGAAATCGTCTGTGGCTTCGTCGGCGCGGTAATTAGCAACGGCGTCGGGCTAGCCTCCAGCTCCGCTTTCATGCGGCGCTGGCGTTTCAATTTCAACATCAGGGCCTTGAATGTTGTTCGACCAGCCGAGACTAAATCAGATTGGTTCCGAGACTTCTTCAGCGTAACCCGGATCAGAAGATTATCTATCGGGTCCTGGGTGAAGTACCGGTGCGGTATCATGGACGGGTTGGTACGACGCTGCTGCATCGCGACAAACGGAATGAAACTTGTGGTCCGGTGATAATGAAGACGACGGCAGAAAGCAAGACTGTGAAGGTGACCGACCAAAAACGAGCAGGTGATACATGGGCTGCGCTGGGCATGCTTATATGATCGATGTGGAGGTAGAACACGATGCGGAAACTACTGGCAACGCCAATTAAATACGAATTGAAATCGATTGAACCACCTACAATTTTTGAGGGATATCTGAAAAGCAATCTAATATCAATTGTTAGGAAGAGCTCACGACCATAGAGAATGTGTCACAGCAGATTCTTGGACACATGGACGGTCCTGATTTAAACATCGATGGTAATGCTTCAATGTTGTTGACGGCTCTTGTCAACATTAACGCCTGGGATTAGAGCGCGTTTGAACCGTCCCACGCAAAATTCGGTTTAGACGCGATTAGTGTGTCTACCGGTGCCCTCCGGCTTGTCAACCGTCGGATTCGATGCAAATGGTTCTCGCTGAGATGGCTGTCCACCCTTCCGTCACTAACTTGCGTTCAGGAAATGCAAGCCGTAATGCCGCCCATCCATAACGAGCTGCTCGCTGACCTAGCCTACGACTATTATGGGCAACGCATCGCGACGTGTAGCGCCGACCATACGATCAAAATCTGGGGCCAGAACCCGATTCCGTCAGCAGATTCATCAGATAAATGGAACTGTATCGCGTCAATACAGGTAATGAACCAGTCATCCCACCCTCTCTCTCTTATAATGCCCACGCGGCTCTTATCCCCTAATCATCACTCATTGCCTCCTTGTTTGTGTTTTCATCATGCTGTTACCCACTTTGCAAACTCGACTGTGCTGATTTTCTGTTACTCTTTACCTGATCTGTCAATCAAATCGTTTCAAAGCGTCGTTCGTTTTCGTTCTGTTGTGTCCACGATTTCAGTTGAAAACATTTTGTTTTTATGATTCATTCCTGTCAGGTATCGTATGACAATATGGTGTCATGCATCCCTCTTTTCTGTTACATCCATAGTTAGTTCTGTCAATATACTATCATCTGACGTTACAGTCTCTTCAACAACTGTTTTCGGGTGTTCACTTTTGTCGTAATCTCATTCTTGTTTTCGGCTCTCATCGAACTGGGGAGGTCAAAGCATATCTCTGCGATCACATAACTCTCAACTGCGATGTGTAGTAGAGGTTTTGATTCCTTGGATCATTATCGTGATGACCCGCAGTTCATTGAATAGCCATTGGGTTTCATTTTCTATTGCTGTTTATTTTGTTCAACATCTTATGGTCGCTGTATTGCAGGGCAGGACGGGAATGTTCAACCGTGTGGCATGGGCCCATCCAGAATTTGGCCAAATCATCGCCGCGTGCAGCTCTGACTGCAATGTTGTCATTTTCGAAGAAATATGTAAGCAGATTGCCGTCATTACCTGTCGTTGCCTCATTTCTTGTCTTGTTGCTTCCGATGCTTTTATTTTTATTTATTTGCCGCAAAATATTTTTTTGTCGTTTTGCTGTTGTTGTAAACAGGACAATATTTTCACTGACAGTCATTTTCTGTAGTGGAAGGCGGTGATTCTGCATGCTCATGGGTTGAGCGAGCGAGGATGGTTGATAATCACGGAGAAATTCACGCTCTTGAATTTGCCCCAAGGTTTTTGTATCTGTTTTCGAATTGCTTGTTTTATTAATACAGTTTCTAGACATCTAGGTTTACTATTAGCAGCACTTGGAGAAGACGGAGTTGTGCGAATTTATGAGGCGGTATGATTTATTATGCTATATGTTTCGTGCTTGCTGTAAATTTTAGTCTGATTTTGTTGCGTTGATGTAGGTTGATATAATGCAGATGAGCGTATGGCCGCTTCGAGATGAATTCTCGCTTTTACCAAAATCGGCACAGCAATATTCTTCTATTTCATCGCTGTCCTTCAATCAGTCGTCCTTCGACCCACCCCAAATTGTCATTGGCCATCTTGATTCAGTCCAAATCTATCAATATTATCAGCAGCATCGAAGATGGCAGATGATTGGCGAAGTAGTTTCTGGTTTTGTAGTTGACGTTTCATGGGCGCCAAGCCTAGCGCGATCGTACAACCTCATAGCGTCGGCCTTCGCTGAGCAGGACGTCGTTGTGTGTAAAGTCAAAGCGCCTGCTGAAGTCGTTGACAAATGGACTTTGCCTGTGAGAGCATGCCGCGTTTCGTGGAACATGGCCGGAACTATCCTCGCCACATCATCCAACGACGGCACGATCCAAGTTTGGATGAAGGCTGCTGATGAAACCTGGATAAGCACGCAAACAATTCGCCCATCATGAAAACGTCTTATTTATGGGAAACATTTTCCAAACTGTTTTAAAAAAAATTCCGAAATTTAATGCGAAACGAATTTAGAGTACAACGATTCGGGATCTCTGCTTTGTGATACTTTCTTTTTTGGAATTCTGCCCTTTCAAAATCATTCTTATGTCGGCGTCTGTTGAATAACAATGGCCACTATGCTGCTGATTGTTTGGGACAAACTTCGAGAAATTAGGCAAGTGGTAGCGGTGATTTATTCAGATATTCTATTGGGCCAAACTGCTCGAAAAACCCATAACTATTGGGTATCGTCTAGAGGTTTAGGGAATAGAGTGGGAGATGGCAATGATTCTGATGTGATCTTCAGAGATTTCATTAGGACTGAGCTGGAATCCAGTATTGGATTGTATGGCTGCGTCCGAAAACTCAACTCTCTTACCGCCGACGCGACCTCATTCCCGTGCTGAACAAAACAACGACAGAATCAAAAAACGAAAGAGGTTTCGGCCAGACCATCAATGAACAGAATTGAAAATGGCAAGTTTAGCACCAGTGAACTATATTCAAATCGTTTGTTCAGGTCAATGTTTCCAAATTCTGGTATGTTCACAATTTACTGAGAGTAAAATACAAATTGTTGGGTGACACAAACCAATAAGCATGAATAATTTTACAAGTCGGTTTGGCTAAGCCAAACCGAACCATTGTTGGAGCTACTGACTGGGTCCTGATCAGGAAGAGTTAAGCAAGGAATACTGGCAATGTCCCCGCGAATCGGTGCCAATGCCGGTGACCGCATCGTCGGTAAAATATCGGTTTTGTTTCGAGTTGGCATTCGTTGTTGTTTTGAATCGGTGGTTTCGGGCGGCAATGATTTCGATTGACGGCTGATAGAGATGAGGCCATGGTCACTTCCAATCTCCATATATTTCCTATACCTGTCGGAGATTAAATCGGAGATTAAACCTTATTTGGGTACGCTTTAACGCGATCCAAAACACAATAACTAAACCTGAAACAAAAACTCATTGTCGTCCTATCCTGCACTGACGTCGTCTTCCACTATCTCGTTGTCAATGAGGAATGACCGATGGTCAAGAACCAGTTGCCGATAACGGAACGTGTGAGACGTTCGACATGGTCTTCTTGTCTTGTTTGATGGACTGCTGAAGGGACTTTACTTTTGATCAATACTGGAAACATCGAGCGATATCGGCAGGAAACGGAGGATTCCGATGGAAAACATGATTGGAGTGGCATCTACCAGAATCCCAGTTTTGGACTGTGATTGCCAGAGCAAATGATCGCAGAGCTGTGTCAACCTGAAAACACTTACGTTGTTTCCGAATAGTCAACTCCATTTCGTTTATTCTTATGCAGATCTTGACAAAACGATTTCAGAACAAAATATCGTGCTATGAAATTGTACAACAATATAATAGTGACTCATTTCCCCCATGACGTCATCTCCTTCCTCAATTCCGGATTGCCGTTTGTTCACAATATATTTGTTTGGGTTGGTATTTAAGAATGAAAAGGCGAGCCGCGGTTGTAAGACCGTATCAGCTCGTCGGCATAAGCTGGCTATTATATCTCATGTTGCCATATACATTTGGCTCCGACAACGGCGTCTGGAATGGGATCGAAGATGGTATTTCAGTCATAAGTGGTCCCAATACGAAAAACTCAACAGCGATTGAAAATGGGCCAACGGTTTCGCTGCATCAGCAAAGTCAGTACTATCCACAAGAGAGTTCCCAAGCCTATCCACATGATCAACGTTATCCTCAAGACTTCGGGAAGAATTCTCCTGATGCACATTATCCATACGATTCTAAGCATCATTCTCCTGATACATATTATCCACAAGATTCAGGGCATAATTACGCGATTCCATATTATCCACATGATGAAAGACAGGATTCACATTATCCTCAGGGGTCACAGTATACATATTATCCAGAGAGCCACCCGGATTCACAAGGTCTTTCAAGAGGGCACAGGGCGACAGAAGATCGTCAACACGCTCCAATTCCTTCGAAATCGGATTCTTCATACGGAATTGATTCAACTAGGCCAAAAAAGAAACCTCATAAAGGATCGGATCAGAAAGAGGTGATTAAAGTTGACGGCGTGCACGAAGTAATCGAACATGTTGATGTGGTGGACCCGGAAGCGGCTACGACAAAAGAGAGTACGAATGTTCTAGAGCCAACGCAACTGCAGATCAAGATATCGGATAAGAAGGTGACCGGGGAGTATAAAACTTGGCAAGGCCCTGATACTGAGCATCAAACCCATATGGGTAGGTCAAATGACCATGACGACCATTATGACCCGGAACCCGGGTTAT
Organism: Spongospora subterranea; assembly: GCA_900404475.1. Taxonomy (NCBI): domain Eukaryota; phylum Endomyxa; class Phytomyxea; order Plasmodiophorida; family Plasmodiophoridae; genus Spongospora; species Spongospora subterranea. The sequence goes on along the minus strand of OUQQ01000569.1, from coordinate 4,336 downwards.
TTCCCTCATCGGCATACGAACCTGTTTCTCATTATCAGCCGGATCATTATTATCGAACATATTGATATCGATAACGGCACCTATAACTTAAACATCATATCTCTGACATTTTTCAATTTCTCAAAGAGACTCGGCGGTGATTCCTGCGGTTTTGCTTCAAAAACCCATTGAAAGTACAACAGTTCGCGAGCGTCTGCAGCCGTCGATTCAGAAGCATTTAAATCCCAGTTTAGTTGAAAAATAAATATATAAATAATTGCCCAAGTTTAGAAACAAGTAACGTTACGAGGGAGAAGAACGCGACCAGGACGCTTGCCCACCCTTAGAGTCGCTAACCTCAATTCCGATTTTAGTCTTCATATCTTGCCTTAATCGATCACAAGAAGACAAAATCTGTTTGCTTAGATTTGACAAAGGTGGCGTTTTCAAAATATCATGACGGATCGAATTTCTGAAAAAATGAATCAGAGGAAGACGAGCAACCGTCATAGTTTTACCTGAAATTCACAAGCAATTCTACAGCAATGTTTTCGTCTAATGACTTCAAAGTTCGTTCGTGGGAAATTCCAAGCGAAGAGAGCTGGGAGAAGATATATGAAGATATTCTGTAGATTAGCGAGCCATTGGGGTTGCCAATTGAATCCAGGTAAGCATTAGATATGTTAACCAAAGATAGTAACAATGAGATTGTGGCAGGGGTATCAAAATCATCACACAATGATGCTAAAACCGCGACTTGAATTTTGGAAAACCTAAGGCATCCTTTAACAATAATGAAACAAGAAAAATGGAAAACACTGACTTGTGGACTAACTCACGATCAGCTTCATTCTGTTTCAAACGAACTTGGTCTGGGGTCATTCCCAAGATGGGGTGGATTCGACGGTTAAAGTGACGGAATGTTCTCAAAACGTGATGTGCGTCAAAGATGCGCTCATCGGAGAAATGAATCGTTGACCTAAGAAGATAATATTCAGCCGGAAAAGCTGATGATTTCAATGTACAAACATAACGAGAACAAAACTCGTTGTCGTCGGATTCAAAACGATATTTTATGTTTACCTGTATCGATGCAAGAGACAGAACATTCGAAATGAATCCGGTTCATGATCAGCGAGAAAGTCATCAACGGATAGGAAATTTTTCAGGGACTTCGACATTTTCACCCCGTCGATATGCAGATGCCCCGTGTGCAAAAATTGTGTTGCCCAAGAATTCGAGGAAAAACACGCTTCGCATTGCGCAACCTCGTTGTTGTGATGTGGAAACTTTAACTGCCGAAAACGAGCTCAGAAGCAATCCCAAACATTTACAAAGAAATCCCCACTAAAAAAACAACCAAATAAAAGCAGACCAATCAAATTACATACTTTTAAAAGACCTGGAGTATTTAGGAACAAACCGCTCAAATTGATATTTCTCCGTATCTGAAAAAATTGTCGGAACTACGGTGAAATCGCACAATACGAGGAAAAAACATAAAGATGAAGTTGGACTACAAAGAAACAGGAATCACATCTTACGTACGTCGATTCCGCCGCCATGAATGTCGAGATGCCGCCCGAAGACAGAGCTCGACATGGCCGAGCATTCAATATGCCAACCAGGTCGTCCAGGACCCCAGGGGGACTCCCAATACTTTTCATCAGGGTCCTGACATCGTTTCCAAAGAGTAAAATCAGATTGGCGACCGTCATTTGCAAAGTTTGCTGGTTGGAGTTTTCCGTACAAATGACCTACGTATTCGCGTTTGATACAAATCAATGTTAATTGCTGACTATTACCAGGAGAATTGTGAAAGTGTGATGAATCGAAAACGACGTCGCCGATATTGTTGACATAAGCGTGACCGTTGCGTTTGATAATGGTAATGAAGTCGATGATCTCCGGAATATGTTCGGTGACTCGTAACAAATAGTCGACGGATTGAACGTTTAACTTGGCCATTGACTTCAGGAACTCGCTCTCGAATTTCCTTGAAACACGCTCTACACTGGATCCAGATAACTTGGCCCGGTTGACGATTTTATCGTCGATGTCAGTGATTCCCATAGCTATTGTTGAACTGAATCCAAACTGGTCTTGCAGAATTCGACGAATAATGTCGAAACATACGTAAGTTCTGCAGAAAAACGTATAAATAATTATTTGATTGAAATCGCAAACATTCCTTCGGGCATCGTAAGAACAAAAAAATCAAATAGGAAGTTTCCAATGCAATCGTAGGAACCTGGCGTGCCCAAGGTGCGGACTATCGTAAACTGTTGGCCCACAAAGATACCAGGTTAACGAGGATGAGCGCGCCACCAACGGGGATTTAGCACCGGTTAGCGAGTTGAAAACTGTGGGGGTCAGACCCGCGCGGGCCAGGTACATCAGCCCAGGCCCAGGGCGATATGATCGATTTCAATGACTGTTGATAATGTGGGTGAAACTTCGATGCAGCGATTGACGCAGTGAGTGAGGTCAACCCCTGACCCAATATTCCACTGCCCGTGTGTACAGTCCGTGTACACATTAAACGGCTTGCACTGTAGCCCGTCTACGGTATTGTCCACCGTACACTTCACCACACTGCAGTCTCAGAAAATGTCAGTCAGAAATCATTGACCATTACCGATTTTGGGTAAAGTCTATATACTTTCTGTGTTTTGTCATGCTCAATGCTGTGTTTGTTGTGAATTTTTTCTGAGCACGTCAAATTCCTTCAAAGACAATGTTCAACGAAACACTGAGGTCGCATATAGATTCCTGGTGCGACTGGGGTTTCGCCCTAGACCATCCCAAACAACCCCGATATTGTGGCTCATAAAACTTGAGTCTTTGGTATCCCCTTTTGAGATACAGATTGATCGGAATACGTGATGACAACACATCTCGAGACGTCGTTTCAGCACGTCCGCGGTGTTGAAGTTTTTTTATCGAGAAGCCCTCGTTTTTCTTGGATTCTTTGAACCCCGTATTGGCTTGACATCCACAGCATCAGATTTGTTCCGCTTGATAGACTACGAAGAATGAAATAACAAAGGAAAGTCGGCGTCGCAAATTGCTTTATAATTTGGTAAGAGCGGTTAGACGGGGAAATAGAGATATAATGTCGGTTGAATTCCGTTTGATGAGTGGGCAGCCATTGACGTCAAGAACGCGAATTTTAGGGCAACCGAGAGCGATGGCTTCAAGCCCAGCGTCAGTGAGGCTTGCAATCCCCAGCAATTGCAAACTGGTCAGATTTCGAGAATGCTGCCCGATTGCAAAAAGAGATTTGTCGGTGAGCAGAACGCACCAAGTCAGATTGAAATGAGTCAGAAGCGGACAAGAAACGGCGATTGATGCAATGGCATCATCTGTTAAAAACTGAGAACCGCAAAGATCCACGTTGGATAATCGAGAGCACGTGCGCGCCAGGATTTTGATGCCGACATTCGTGAAATTGGGAACGGCATAAAAATTCAGTTCTTCCAAAAACGAAGCGGATGGCGATTTTGATAACGACAGCAATGCGATATCCGTCAGTTTAACCAGTTTCGTTAAATTTAAAAACCTCATTTTTTTTAACCGACTGAGTTGTGCGACAGCAGCATTCGTCAGAAGACGCGCACCACTGAGATTCACATGAATAAGATTAGGGGACGATTCAACCAGGTCAGTGACAAAAGCATCGGTAAGTTTCGGAACCCAGTAGAACGAAACCTTGACCAGATGGACAGATCCAATCCCCGACAAGTATTGCGGATGCAATTCCGAACATCCATCGAGATTTAAAGACTGCAATGAGGTGAAGCGCGATAATAGCCCAGAAAGAGCTCGACCATTGCCCAGGCCTGCATTACAGAATTGCAGTTTCAGATGAAGTAATGTGGACGGCGCCAATTGCAAGGTCGACACAACGCTGGAGCGACCCGAGAGGTCCAATGATCGAATGAGATTGTATGGGAATAGACGCCTGGCGCGACGACATGTACAGCGAAGGCTTCCCAGGGCGGATACACTGCAGATCAGTTCGAGCAATGTCGACGCTGCGCTCGTGGGCAGCAGGAAAAGCATGCAGCCAGCGTTGGCGACATCATCTTCCAGCAACTCCGTCGACTTCATCTGGGGTAGTTTTGCGCGACAAGTCCTTACTGCACAACGACTACATCAAATGCAACGAGTAAATTTTCTATAGAGTTAGAGAAGACGCGATGCAAAAAATCTGGATCGAGAAGCGACAGAGGGTCCGAGACCAGTGCTGAGCGCTTGTCACAAAAAGACAGCGAGATTCGGAAACTGAAATAAAAATTCGCCAACCGAGAATCGAACTCGGATCAACTGCTTGGAAGGCAGCCATTCTAACCAT
>OUQQ01000571.1:5314-18532 GCA_900404475.1 Spongospora subterranea | reverse complement strand
GTCAGATTAGCAGCGAACTTAAAGAATGGTCCACGGGAGCTTAATTCTAAGAGGCTTCTAAGTCTGCATCCTTTCCCGGTCTCTGTCTGATATAGTGTCAACGCGTGAAACAGATGGTCACTTCCACCGTTTTTTCATTGATCAGATAATGTTGTGTTGAGCAATTGAGCCAAAAAGACATTGCATGATCTAATACCATGTTTTACCCTTATGAAACGGATCCGAGCTGTTCAATAAATGAATCTGAAAGCTGACTGTCTTGCCTGAAATGCCAGGAGAAGTTCTTCGAATTTAGCGACTTTATGACGCGTGTACGGACTCGAAAAATTTAGTGAAGAGATTAATATTGCAGTGTTGAGAATGTATGTCTGCGACATTGACGTACGGGTTTATGTTGTGTCTCCATATAATTTAATTGATTTTGATCTGTTGAACCGAGTTCTAGTTCCGGAGATTGTTGATTGACTCGATTCCGAATGGGACTAAATATAGCACTCCCAAAGCTATTACCTGTTTTGTCGTTTCAAATGATGACAGATCATCCCGCCATATTACAGGATTGATACGTATTTAAGTATATGGTTGCAGTGATTCAATCTGATTTGCTGCAAAAAGTAGGGTTTAGGTTGGTTCAGGCAGATGCATGTCAGTGAAAACGGAAAACGAATCACATACGAGCAATATCATGTAAATGTTGCACGTCAGTCAGCAGCGTTTCGCAATCATCGTTGGCTACCAAAATAACCAAAAGGCGTATAGCTCTGGAATCTGGAGCTTCGTTCGCGTCATTTCTGGCTACACGCACAGAACCGAGAAACGTCTCACAAGTTTGGTATATTCAAGCTATCCAAGCTGCCGGAAGGACGAAAGGCATTTGATTGTACATTCGTGTGTATTGTGAAGCCTCGACCTGATGGAACGATTTCGAAATTTATTCAAAGGTTGTCTCGTTGCGAAAGGCTTCTCACCAAGACCCGGCCGAGACTACAACGAAACATTTTTTTTCTGCTACTCATGCGGAATCCTTTGAACAGTCCTTGCAGTCGCCGCTCAAAATCAGCTTTACTTTCGCCAGATTGACATTGTGGGCGCCTTCTTGAATGGAGTAATGGATGAGGAAATGTATATGAAACAACGGGAAGGGGTCTGAACCTGGCACGGATGATATGGTGTATAAACTCGTGAAAGCACTTTAAGGCTCAAAGCAAGCCAGTCGGGTTTGGAACAAGATTGCACGACTCTCTAACCAACAATTCGAAATTCGTCCAGATGAAGGCGGATCCCTTGCGTGTACACCTTCTCTGATGGCGACAAAATGGCTATCCTTGCCATACACGATGATGATATACTAATGGCTTAACTGCAAGACAATTTGTGAAACAACGATTGGCTCGCTGTCATCGGAATTTGAAATAGCGGACATTGGAAGTCCCACACTTTTCCTCCCGTGATGGTGACACAGGCCCAATTGCTATCGACCGAGAATCATTTACGAAAGATACTCTCGCCAGATTCAACATGACCGAGTGCAAGACGCGTTCAACTCCACACCAGCCCAACCTACATCTGTTAAGGAGCATGTGCCCAAGGTCCACCCAGGAACAAAAACAGATGTGTGAGAGCAGTACCGTTCAAGGACCTGATAGGATCACTCTTATTTTGGCTTGCGATCAACACCCGTGCCGATATCGCCCAGGCAGTCGGATCACTCTGTCACTTTTCTTCATATCCAGGGAAGCAACACTGGACGACAACAAAGCAGATCCTTCGATAGTTGAATGGTACTCAACCATTACCGTCGTAACCCGAAAATATCACCAGGTTGTTGTATTCGACTTTCCCTAAATTGAAGTTGCTGCCAAAATCCAAATACAACACCACTTCCAATACAACCCCATGGTGCTGTATTCGAATAGAACACCTGGTTTTATTATCGTATCAGTCGGGGAATTTGACATAGCTGGATCGGGGAATTCGACATCGCTGGACTATTCTGGCATCATTCGGATACCATAGTACCCTTTCAATTGTACGAGTTCAACATCCTGAGTAGCCGCAGGAACAGTATACAGAACCGAAGACGTGGTCTCTGCGTTTACGACCTTGATATTCCAATTTTTCTTGATTGAAACGGCATATAAATCTCCAACTCCTCTGCGGCAGTATCTTGCTCCAGTTCAACGTAATATGATTCACTGGTAATATCTTGCAGCTCTGGAACGGATTCCATGAAATGCAAAAGCTCCGTTTTGTAGTGTTTCGTTGCCACCCACTTTACGTGCGATGCACATGTATAAGCTCGCCTGTTCCGAATCGGGTAAAATACCAGTTTGGAGGTTCGAATGTTTCTTCAACCAGTACTGGATTCGGTATCAATCTAGACGAGTAGAGATCAGTCCAGCAGTCGAGATCAAAGGAAGGCTCGAAGAGCACTTCCAGTGGCGGATGCAGCAGGCTAAGATCAAAAGACCTTTTAGGTACAAGACCACAATCAATAAAGCGTTTGTAATTTGACTGTTTTGGTTTTTGTCCATTAGATGATCCAGTTGGAAACAGATAAATAATTAGGGACGCTTGTTTGATTTGTGGTCTTGTACCTAAAAGGTCTTTTGATCTTAGCCTGCTGCATCCGCCACTGAAAGCGCTCTTCGAGCGTTCCATTGATCTCGACTCCAGGAATGATCTGCCTTTATCGTGTAACTTTTTCGTGTTGGCGGCATTAGGAGCTTGATGGATCGCCCTGACCGTGACACAGTTTGTGAACGACGAGCACGACACTACCTTGATCACCACCGTACCGGGGCTGTGCTACAGTACCAGGCTCAACATAAAACTTGTTTACTAGAATCTCAATAAACACCATGGGTTTTATTCGAATACAATACCAGAGATGGTGCTTTTCGAGTTAAGACGGTAGGGATCCCTGACTCTCGCGACGTCAATTGTTCAGGTATTCAGGCTTTTTCTGACAGTGATTGGGCGTGATATATGTATTGATGTACGCTGGAGAGCCAATATCCTGGAAGTCCAAGTAGCAAAAATAACTCGGAGGGGACGTCATCGGTGAGTGGTGAATATCAGGCACTTTACGACACTAATCGGGTCTGTAAGTGGATACGACAGCTCTACCACTAAATAGGCTTTACCTTCGATGGGCCAACTGTAGTCAACGAAGACAATCAAGGGTGTATTGCGATGTCCCAAAATCACACGACGGATGCGCTGACGAAGCACATAGATGTGAAATACCACTTCACCCGTGAGCAAATCAACGACACGCAGATCAAGGTGCAATGCTGCGAGACCGCCAAGATGGTCGCTGGTTTCTTGACAAAAACCAATCAATACCCAGAAGTTCGTTTGGTGTCGAAACCAGCTAGGGACGATGTCACCTATTCGTTCGAGAGGGCATGTTGGATTCAATTTGCGCCCTGTCGTGGCCCCCCCAAAATATTGTGCGCGCACTTTTTTATTAGTGACGGGGGGCCAGAACAAAGTGTCTTTTCAAGGGTCTTGGAGTTAGCGCCATCTAACTGCGGTAACGACGTCTCCTTGCAAGCACAAAATGGCGCCAAAATTTCCACGGCTTACGATCAAGTCCGCACGGATGCTGTCGAATAAAAATCACTTCTTCAATCATACATGACCATGACGGAATGACCCACCCAGCCCTCAAAATAATGGTAATCGGTTCCCAAATTGATGGGGAAGATGAGCAATCTGTATACTGTACGTTCCTTTAGGCTTCCTACGGTAATTCAAGTTTCATGCAATAGACGAATGCAATTTGATTGGAATCTGCGCGACCGAACGATCATGTCAACGATAGAGGACGCAGTTCGCGATGTGGAAAACATGCTAGGCATCGCCGACAATCGGCTTGCAGTCGCGCAAAGCAATGAGGATCGGAAATAGATAGCGATATTCGCCCCGATAATTCTGGAGTTAAGAAAAACACTGACAGCTTTCAAAGCTCAGCTGCCGCAACCTGGTTTACTGTATTGACTGATCAATCGGGTTAACACATTTAGTTGCTATTTCAATTCATGTTTTCCTACAAATCATTTGGGTTAATATCCTGGCCCGATATTGCATGAGCCATTTGAGATCTTTTATTTGATCAATTTCGCTGATCTGAGTTATGTTTATTGCAATGGATCATTCAACATCGTTATGTACTCATTTTACTTCTCAGGCTGTAGGATCTAAAACTTCTCGACAGCAATACAAAGCGCTCAGCTGTTCGTCGACTTGCCGAGCGTTTTTGGATGCAGTCGCACTTCAACTTTCCCCAATTTACTCTTTCAGTCAAAAGCATCGCAATAAACCCACGATGGGCGATCTTTCCAGCGGTGGTTCGAGGCAATATTCCAGCATGGACTTGTGCAGAAGTCACTTTGTTGAATTCCGCGAGAAAATTCCACTCGTCAATGGTGATCAAGGATTGTAATGGAGATGCTGCAATACTGTAGCCCTTTTTTATCGTCCCCGGGCCAGTCGTGGAAATACAAAAATACCAAGACAAAACAGAAGAAAAGCCATTACATACTGTTAGCAACTGTCCCCCAGATACACAGTTACCAACTGACCCGAGAATGATGGCACAAGGCCACCGGACTTGTGACTTCTGCACAAGTCCATGCTGGAATATTGCCTCGAACCACCGCTGGAAAAATCGCCCATCGTGGGTTTATTGCGATGCTTTTGACTAAAAGAGTATATTGGGGAAAGTTGAAGTGCGACTGCATCCAAAAACGCTCGGCAAGTCGACGAACAGCTGAGCGCTTTGTATTGCTGTCGAGAAGTAACAAACTGACTTCAGCGCAAGTCTATGTTGGAATATTGCCTCGAACCACCGCTGGATTTTTTTTTGGTCTTGAAGGCTGAGCAATTTAATGAGACAAGCTCGATCTTTTTGAAGAGCATTGCTTTTGGTTTGTTTTGAAGAATTGATTCACAAATAGCGAGAACGGGTCAGATTGGATTCAACGGATAGTCCTACTATTCGCAACATAACTGTTGTTTCTTCTGAGTTTATTCCCATACCAACGTCAGGTTTTGGAAATCGGACGGAATCTAATTCGATTCTTTGTCGAATTTAACGGGAAGGCTGCGAATTGGACGAGTTTCCCCGGAACATAGTGCATGCCTTCTGTAGGTATATACACATAAAAAATGACCTGTGATATGCCCTGACCAGTGCATATCTTTCTCGGTGATTATGATTTCATCGACTTGACACCTATATAGCCATCACCCAAGACATAGTGCAGCTGTATGGTACAGCTCGACTAGTGGACAATTTGGAATACGGAAATGGTTTTTACAATGTCAAAAATCTGATCACAGAACAGAGCACCGACGTCTCTGCCCAACAATTCAAAAATCGCAACGATTCATCGTTGAACATGGCGTTTGCAATATATGAGGATATGCCCAAATTGGAGCCATGTTCATTCTTCAGTCTATCGACGACCTTCCGTTCAACTGCGACCCCGGTCAACACGAGACACCTGATCCCCTTTCATCAAATAGAACCGCCTGCCGCCGTTGCAGACAATGTACCAGAGAGCAGCATCTTGACGACCCATCATGAAGTGTCATTCCTCGATGCTGCAAAGGCGAACGGCGATCGGAATTTCATTGGAATATATGGGGTCATCTCATCACCACTCTCCATCAGCAGATGACTGGGATTGTTTGGCCTAGACCAGGTCAATGACCGTATTCATTGGACAAACGTGTCAACATTCTGGGTATATACGCCATAAACGACATCGCATCAACGTTGACAGACTGTAATCCCGATCTGAGCACATCGAAGTGTCAATAGAACGTGCGTCATATTCCTTGTTCACGGCAGGATTCCCAAGTCACTTCGCTAACACAATCGAATTACGGTGGTCGTATACGCTATGGACTAACAAATTCGAGTATCGCGACACTGCTAGAATGTTCCGAAATCAGGATGACCAGCAGTGTCAGAAGTGTTCATCGAACATCTAATTCGAAGCTTCACAGTTAATCAGTTTCATGTTCGAATCCGGGTTGATGGAGGCTCCATAGGTTTTGAAATCTGATCTTGGAAACTTTGCCGCAGTTAGAGTGTACATCAACTGATCCACCTGATCCGGATTTAATCGTGCTTTCTCGTTTTGCTTGCTTATATATAAAAACTTTGTCTGTCTCCCATCTTCTCGTGTCCCAATTGTCGCCCCAAATTATTGTTCGTGACCATTGTCATCAGTGTGGACTTGCTAGAAAATGTGATCACCCTGTCGAGAACTTCCACTCTGACTTTTTTCTGCAGCTTCAAATGGGTTCTCGTCTGATTCCTGAACATGATCTGCTCAAACCCGACCATCTCCAGCCCCATGAATGATTTGAGCTTTCAAATTATCGAGAAAGTCGCCAGTGTATTGACGTTGGTTGAACATATCAGCCTGCAGAACATTTGTCGAATCCAATGAATTTGGCGAATGTATCTGGGAGTTCAGGGCTGGGGGTTTGTACGGGTTATTCACCAATGATATATATAAAAAATAAATGCAAACATATCCTCATGGTTATATATTGGAAATACACGCGGTTCTAAGCAGTCTTGTGCTATCAAACTGCGAAAACTTCAGGTTTGTGATTCTAAAGACTCCCGGAAAGGTTATCAGCAAGTTATGTCGCAAGATCGATGATGGATTCGGGATCATCTAAAGGCTGGTAGGATTCATTCGGTTCGGTGACAACCACAGGATGGATTGTCGTCGTCGTCACAGCCGGTACCTGTTGGGGGCTCGTCACCTTGAGGGATGCGGTACCAGCTTGAGGGCTGCGACAGTCTTTGGCACTAGCGATGTCTTGCTGACAGAGTGGGCAAACGTGCGACTTTTGAAGCCATTCTCCCAGGCAATCGATGTGGACTACAATACGAATTCAAAACGATAATTTATGCGAAATCAAAAACGGTCACAGACGTCATTTTGACATCTGAAATTTGGTCAAATACGTGAAAAAATAATCACAACGCTCTGCGAATTGTCCCAAACAAAATGGTTGTTATCATAAGCGACAAACATGTGATGGCTTACAGTGATGGCCACAAGGGATGCGTCGCAGCTGATCCGACGGGATATATTCACATAAACAGATGGCGCATCTGATACACCAACGAATCAGGTCATTGAACGCATTTGAAAAAATTCCACAATCGGCATAGATTCTGCATGTCCAAGTTGAAATATCGATAAAACGCAATAGTTACCAACATTGTAATGAAGTACATTTCAAACCAAGCACCACCGGTTAGAGAAAACTCAAAAAAAAATATTGCACAGCATTAATTGCTTTGGGAAAACGTTGAAACAGATTTGACCACGAACACGAAAATGAAAAAAATGTTGGATTACTTGGCGTCCTCTTTATCAAGAGTGATGTCGGAAAGCGTGACAATCGGTATAGCGTCAATCTGTTCGCGCGTGGCACCACGAGCAGTCTGTTGCCTGCCCGAACGAGCGCCCCTGGTCAGCTGCTGCAGGCGTATGGTCCGCATGACGCGGCGACGCTGCTGGTGGATCACCGCCAGCATGAACACAATACCGATCAGGGCCAGGAACATGGCCATGGCCATGCCCAGTATCGTCAGTAGGACGCCGTCATCCACCTCAGTAGTAACCGAGATATCGTAACGATTCCAGTCGAACGCCGTGTCACATGACGCGTAAACCTGAGTTACACGATCATCATCAACCACGACAGAAAACGGATATTGTTTTGAAATTAATTGAGATTGGAGAAGCGACAACAGCAACAAACGCGATGAAGCGCACTCAGGATGTGGATATGAATTTTTGAAAAACGGTTGTCGTTCAAAGAACCAGAACTTTACTGCGTTTGTGACCGAGTTCATTAATGGAACAACGTTTTTTGCACAGATGTGTGGGATGTGGATATACTTCGATGATGTAGAGTTGTGGCATGTAGAAGGCGTCTTCAGATGAGATAAGGAACTCCTCGGCGTAGTTCCAGCGATGATTCCTCTGGTGGAAACCATGACCGGTTCAGAATCAGAGGAAGATCAACGCAATAAATGATTGGTTCGTGAACAAGTCCAAATCGCAAACATCCATCGAAACCAGTGAAAATTCTCCAGCCCAAGAAACCAGACTGGATTCATAGCGCCATGTTCTTGTTTTGGCGTCCAACTTTGGAATTGCATTGAAGAATACAAATCCACAATAGGAATGGATATATAAAGAGAATTTAGGTATTCTAAAGCCATGAAATTGAAGGTTTGCGACGACAAAACAGAAAAAACACGAGTTTTTGTGGACAACAACAAAAAGAGCACTCGTGTGTAAAGTTAAAGATTAGAGCAATATTTGCGAATTATGGGCCAATACCGAATTTTGGTTCGGGAAAATGAACGAGAACGGATCACGTTCGGTATAGACGAACATGTCGACATCGACTTTGAGCTCATTCTGATCTGGCGTTGTATTGATCAACGCAGGGAGCATCGAATCCTCAATCTCGATCGCATATCGCTGTTCAACTGATTAGTCAACGTAATAAAGTCCCCCAACAAATACACATCAAACACCAAGTTGAACCATTTCAAATTTCATCGAATGTATCAAGATTGAACGTCAAATTTGTTGAAACTGCGATTTGTGTTTTCGCTTTTTTAGAATACGCGAAAAATGGTCAGTTTACCCGAGTTGCGGTCATCTGGACGATAGATGTGACCTGGTAATCGGGTAATAACATGAGGCCGCGATAGGCCCGAAAGAATACTGGCAGGTCAACTGAGGATGGCGATCCGATTACTGATAGATGAACATCCATCAGGCAGCGCGTTGAGTCGTTGCTTTGAGTGATGGCGACCATTGGCTGGGCGGTTGACGCCGTCGGCACATCCCGTTCGCTGCATGTCGCCATGGTGTTGGCAGGTTTCAGGACGATGAATCTCCACCCGGCTGAGTCATGGCCCTGGGAAATCATTACGCCGTTCCTCCAAACTGTTAGATTGACCATTTCGGTGTCGTTCACGGCTAACACCACAAACTCGCTAGCGGCGCTCAGTGATAACGATATCTTGGCGAACGCATCGCTGGCGTTGAGAGTCAACGATAGCGATGCTGTTTCCCTGTCCGAGAACACCAGCGGGATTGAATAGACATCGCCACTAGCATTGATAACTTTGGTGGCGATCGAGTATATCGTGAGAATCGCAACGAAAACGAACACGACCGTGTTTGAAGTCATGAATTGTGAAGATCCAACTGATTGATCTACGATATCTGCATGAAGATTACAATCGGCACGTTATGATGGAGACCATGACCGATTTATGGATCGGTGTGTAGACTCACGAAAACAGATATTTTTCGGGTTATCATTTGCGATGTAGAAAATGCTTTGTTTCAATTACTCTGAAAAATGGTAGAGACTATCAGAAGGAAAAGAGAGAAAAAAGGAGTTCTGATATCTCTTTGCTGAAGGCACAATCAAACGACTTGAGGATTGCTGTTGATCTCAGGTTTTGCATTATTTGGGAACCCCATTATGTCGGTCGTCAAAAGATGGAAATCCAAACGAAGGTACCCTTTCAACGGTCTCAATCTGTGCTCCGTATAGTACACAACTTCATGATGAATAGTTTCTTATCAAATAATATTGCCTCCGAAATTTTTGATTTGCAGAGAGAATCTTCATCATCAAGAAGGCAAAAAGAACAAAGAAATCCATTCAAAAATGGAAATGGAAGATTTGAAGTTTTATATCTGTAAATATAGTTGTCCAGGCTGCGCCGGTGATGCTCTACATCAGCTTTGAGTGTTTAACCAAAAACTTGAAATGGTGGAAATTTAAGTATGCCCAATCGTGGATAGGGTTTGTTATTGCAGTCAATGCTCGCCTTGATGAAATTGGTTCATCTAGCCCAAAATCCCTAAATTCGCATTTGTTCGTTCAGGCTCGAACGCTTCGCATGTTGCCGGCATGGGAAGCGCCTTTGCCGAGGGTTTCTCGCTGAAGATACGTGCGAACTTATCTGTTCGCTTAACAATGACGTTTGATGAGTGTGGAAATAAATCCCACTTCAGAAACGGTTGCTTATCACTGTAGGATATAGGTGGATTGGGGCCTGGATGGCAAACACTAAAGGGGCTGACCATTGTTCTGAGTCGTATTTTAATCAGCGTTCAACACATATCAAGACGAACGAACCGAAGCTTGTTTATTGCTAAGGTAAAGTTAACGTTGACGATGATCTCAACAGGAGTTGGAATAAGTAAATAATAGATATTGAATCAGATGGCGGAATGATGAGATCCTAGCCCCATACTCTTGACTGTCACATTCAATTGGGTTGATATTCCTGATTTGACAACACCGCCATATGATCTGGCTGTGGTCATCTCCTCGTCACGTCCTTTGAGATATCGGGGGAGAGAGTCAGTGGCCATGAGATTAAAGATCGTCGACTGGGCCTGGCTATAGGCCACAATACAGGTCTTGATCAGCGCCATCTTCTGATCTAGGGACACCATTGTAGCCGCCTTCAGCTCCCCAATGCAACGTTCAATCTGTTTTCTATCATCGCTGGGCAGGTTCACCTGAAACCTGCCTGACTCTATAATGAAGTCGTTGTAGATATCGAGGATAGACTTGTTTAGCACTTCGACTGGTTCCCCATTAGATGATGAGATATTCTGACGAGATTGGAGGAGTAGGGTCCCAATCACATCGTAGAATAACATATTCTCTACACAGCGCATGATCAGGTCATTATCAAGTTTGGTCCCACCGAACTCACCCAAGCTGAATTCGCGTTTCAGGAAATCCTGGAACTCATCTTTGCGCAGCTGATCATTGAGAATCTAAAATAACATTCAGTGGACGGTGGCGATCATGAGATGGTTGGGCCAACACGACCATCAGTATTTCGCAAACGAGCACCATACCTCCTGGAGTTTCTGCTGGACGGTTTTGCTAGACGAATCCGTGTCCTTGTGCAGCAATATTTTCAACGCCGGTCGCACGATGACCAGTGCGACCAGGAGCAGGAGCTCGCAGGATTCAACGGTGTGGCCGTACCAGAAGGAGAAGGCCAGCTCGAGGCCGTACTCGTCCTCGAGAGCGTCCACGTCCTGATCATGATCCCATTGGATATTGTTTTGAATTGGGTCGATAATCATTTGTAAGATGAGAGCCACCAGGAATATGATCGCTACCATCTCCAGCTCACGCCTGATCCCGATCGAGTCTATCTTCCCGCGTAACTTCGTCGCCAAGATGAAGGCCAAGGCGAAGAACAACATGACGTTGAAATCATTCCAGGGATTGGCGAGTTGATGATCACACTGATTAGCGACGTCTTTAACAACAGATGGGATCCAGACAGCAATGCTGAATATGATTGATATCGGGATGAGAACGGCGGGAGACAATACTGCCGGGCTGCTCGACATCCACACGTCCACACGAGTTGATAATGACAGTGGTGCGTCTTCTAGTTCAGATCGGTCTTTGAGCGACATTTGATAGAGTTGCATCCATCGTAGCTGTTCACGAACGCGGGCGAACTGTACGGCCAGGACCCAGGCACGCAGCAGGAATGCTGTCCCACAGATGGGAACCACAGCCGTTGCTAGGATACTGTGTAGATCGCAAGGAGCATTCTTGAATGTGATGCTACAGAATTGTAGGAAAGCAGCAAGAACCAGTGCCATATCCACCATGAACATCATCTTATTGCTGATACCAGATGCGAGAGGACCATAGATACGTTTGCGAAGATATCGGTTGATATGAAGATAGATCATGGATATAATACCCGATAACAAGGTTAGTATTAACAGGCCCTGTAGGGTCCCGTGCAGTTGAAGAGCAGTCTGTATGTTGATGGCGTTCTCTCCTCCTGGCTGATCCCCATCGGTCATATTCCCTCCGGTCATGTTAAACACGTCACTCATCGCGATCGGAACACAGATCAAGTGTGAAGATATTTCACCTCGTCCAATATCTCAACGATATTCGTGGTTGTCGATCATTTTTAGGACCACTGTCGAGATATTTATTTGATTCATACTGGGTCGGTAAACCCAGAATATTTCATGATAAAGTCTTGATGTGATTGATGGGAACCAGCGCTATCTCTAAATCTCTTCATATCTCCCAATTTTCCAGTTCAGCTGAATTACCGGCTGCCTGGTCATTATCTGTATCTGTCCTCAGTGAACAGCTGGCTCAAACATCGGAACATAGCGTAGTTCTCAAAGGGTTTTATTCTGGAAGGGCTCATTACATGTTCAATACAGTTTCGATATAATCAATTCCTGTCTAAATATCGAATGGTCTCATCAATTGGATTGTGCCATCAGTTTCGCACAAGTCAAACATGCTGCAGCAGTTTTGCCTACCCATCTTGGGCCACTACTAGAGTTCGAGTTGCCTTTCAGTTTTTTACCAGGCCCCCTAATGATATTCCTGGCTCCCCTTGAATCTGATGGTTCTCGGTTCATGATTAGAGCTACCCTACAATCTTGCTTGGCATTGCAATCAACTTCAATCATTGGTTCTAATTTTGCAACTCGTATTGTCGAGATATTCAATACATTATTCAGCCGCTGAAGCTACCGAAGTCGGTGTTTTCAAAGGGACAAGACCGGGGTCAGTTGATGAAATGAGAATTGGTTGAGACATCAGATGTATTGGGATAAACTACAACAAGACATGAAACTACCAACAAAGGAATCTCTTGAAATTGCAAGGGGCCAAATCCTGGCCACCTGGTGTCAGGCCCTACGAAAGGTGACACTGCAATAACGTCGGACAGATCCGGAAGTATTGAAGATCATTTTCTACTGTATTGGCGTAACAATTGTAGTTCGCTTTCACAAATACAATATCTCGCTGAAAAACAATCGTATCGAGGTGGTGTAGGGTGATGTGTGGTAGGGTTACATGGTTGTGCACTCTCCGATGATGGTTGATATAATGGGGTCCCGCTACCGGACTTCAACAAGGTGGTGTAGGGTGGTTAGTAGAAGGCTACCATGGTTGTGCACTCTCCGATGATGGTTGATATAATGGGGTCCCGCTACCGGACTTCAACAAGGTGGTGTAGGGTGGTTAGTAGAAGGCTACCATGGTTGTGCACTCTCCGATGATGGTTGATATAATGGGGTCCCGCTACCGGACTTCAACAAGGTGGTGTAGGGT
>OUQQ01000572.1:0-13008 GCA_900404475.1 Spongospora subterranea | reverse complement strand
CAATATTACCGGCAGTAGAGAAGTGCTAAATCAAGAACGGTGATCTTGTATTTGCAGCATACCCTGCTCCAATACTGATTCCGACCAATACCACGTTCAACGTAATAGGGAGAAGCTGTACACGGGTCAAATATCGTGGCCAATTTCTCAGCGACTTCATCTCTAAATAATCCGATTAAGTATTTAGTACAGTATTGGCCAACATTAATAGACTATAGCGACCCTTTTTCAATTGCCTCATCAAGGGTAGGTTCGGACCCATTTAGTGGTTGAAAGAGGAATACGGCACCAAAAATCAATATTATCGGATTCAATACCATCGGTAAAACAAAGAATGACAATTCAAGGTGGGTGATAGGCTGATAGCGTGTGTGGCGCGGACCCCGTCCTCCCGCGAGTTTATTTGAAAATGCGTCTGGCCACCACTGAGGTCCTAATTCGCGAGTGGGTATTTACATGCTGTTTCTTTTCAAAAACTGCGTGGGTGGGTAGTGAATGGGCACCAACTAAAATCTGTATACACTACACTACTCCTAATTCGCATTTCAATAGATTTTGGCCATGATAACTGCCAACAATGCGACATAACGACTACTGTTGCGGACTTTGGTGCGGGACCCCAGACCAGAGACCACCCGTCCTGCAAAATATGAGACACATTATAGAACAGATTGTAGTCGATATCAATATGTGTAATATATCGATATGTGTGATATTGGAACATTGGTTGGTACCCAGTGCTCCAACAATTCCTTCATTGGCTCTTTTGATATGACGTCATCGACGATACAACATAATCAATGACATTGTGATGCAGCATTGCAAGCTCTTGGTCCACGACCTCGTTGTAGTTGAGACTGTGGCGCGATGACCTCGTTGTAGTTGAGACTGTGGCGCGATTGAATTATTGAAAGGATCACTACTGGGATTGCTTGTTCCTGCGTCCGAAGAAGGCTCCAAAAATACGGTGGTTCTTCAAGTGACTCTTCCATCCAGACGCTGATTTTGTTTGAATACCATTTGTGGCAATGTCGACATTGGCATTTGGCCGCGTACTTCTCAGTCTCTGTCTTCGTAGTATGCGCGAACGTGATCCCAAACAAGCTGAACCGCTGTCGCTTGCGAAGACCTCTGATATCAACATCTTCATTATCGGACTATTGTGCAACCTCCACTATATCGAGAGATTCGATGACGACAGCGTCCTCACTGACATTACAATGTGACGAAGAATCGAATGCAGACATTTGGACAAATCAACGCCACAGTTGCAAATATTGATGATCGATCTGCCGTTTGCGAAGGGTAGCGAGTGAGACGACGAGTGAAGAAGGTTCCCAAACTGAGCGACGTACCACACCCAATACCCGTATAGACCCGTATCTACCTTATACAGGTACTGGGTACGGACAAAAAAAAAATACCGTGTCCTTTCGTATACTGTACCTTGAAGAGGCCTACCGTATACAGACTGCGGTATGTACATCGCGGGTGCTTGATAATGCGCAACCGGAAAGTGCGGGGCCTTTTCGACAGCATTTTTCGTCGCCAGCGTCGAAAACGATTTAACAACAGTTGAATGCTTTTGCGGACTCCGTAACGGATCCCATTAACCTCTAAAACNCGTATACAGACTGCGGTATGTACATCGCGGGTGCTTGATAATGCGCAACCGGAAAGTGCGGGGCCTTTTCGACAGCATTTTTCGTCGCCAGCGTCGAAAACGATTTAACAACAGTTGAATGCTTTTGCGGACTCCGTAACGGATCCCATTAACCTCTAAAACAGTTATCGTTGAAATCGGCGTCTTTCACAGCTCGTTCAAACATGAAGGTAAAATCTGGTGGCGCATCTCTTCTGTTTTCGTCGCTGACGGCGTATTGTAGAACATGATGCGCGGTCAGCCAGCCCTTTTCAAATCGGGCACGAAACACATGACGGGCACTGCCGACGCGGTCGTGCGCAACATTGAGGCTTGCCGGACGCTTGCCAAGATGACCAGAACGTCGCTGGGTCCACACGGAATGAATAAAATGGTGATCAATCACCTCGACAAGCTATTCGTCACATCGGATTCCGCCACTATCCTGAAAGAAATTGACGTCGAACATCCAGCCGCCAAAATGATTGTTATGGCCGCACAACAACAGGTTTTATTGGGCTTTTTTATCTTTGTTTTTTCAAACCTATTCACACATTCTCGCAAATATGTTTGCTCTTTTTCTAAGGAATGATCACGATTTTCCGGTTTTTTGTTTTCCGATATTCCTTGCTGTAGTTGTTGTTGATATGCTTTTTCTGCAGGACTATGAATGCGGTGACAACTCCAATTTTGTAGTCGTATTGGCCGGCGAACTGATGTCACAAGCTGAGGGTTTGCTGCGAATGGGATTGCACCCTGCAGATATCGTCCGTGGTTACGGTATGGCTGGCGTCAAAGCCCTAGAAATTATGTCCGGCTTGACCTGTTTCAATCAAGGTAGAATTTGTCATTGTTATCGATCCCCGTGTCCGAATTTTTAACATTTTATCAAATTATCATTTTTTTTATCAGAGAATTGCTTGCTTTCCCAATGTCTTATGTAATTGTGCATAGAATCGTTCACGGAGCCAAAGGCGTTAGCCCAGGCGTGTTTTACGGCCATTTGTTCCAAACAGTACGGAAACGAGGCAATTTTGTGCGACCTCATCGGAAAAGCGTGCGCCGCTGTAATGCCATCCAAACCATCAAGCTTCAATGGTATGAGTTTTTTATGCTTTTCGTCTGTATTCTATTCAGACGTTCATGCTGTTTGTCCCATGTGCATGTTACCGTTTGTTGCTTTTCTGAACTGTTAATTTGAAAAACTTTTCGCCAATCTTTTGTTTTGTTTTCGAGGTTCTGTTTATGTTTGAAATAAACGCGGTTGCCGTTGGGTCAGTGTGGTATCAATTTTTTTTGATGATCAATTTTTGTTGTAGTGGATAATGTTCGAGTATGCAAGGTCCACGGCGGCAGTTTGCATCAAAGTGAAGTGCTAATGGGGGTTGTTGTTGGTCGCGCCCCAGATGGAACTACCCTTGAGGTGAATCAAGCCAATGTCGCCGTCTTTGTTGAATCCATCGACACCTCCACTACTGATACCAAAGGTAGTACGCAACGGCAATTGCCCGTTTCCGCTGTTACGTTTGGATATTCGGTCATCCGTGTCTGTCTTGTCTGTTATTTATTCTTTTTACAAAAATTTCTGCATACACAATTTGACATGGACTCCTCAGGAACGGTTGCTTTGAATTCTGCTCGTGAACTTCTGGATTACAGCATTGGAGAGGAGAAGCTAATACAGAGCATGATTGAGGCGCTCGCAGCGATTGGATGCAATGCTGTTGTAACAGGTGGCAAGATTTCAGAAATGGCGTTACATTTCCTTAACAAAAACAACATCCTTGCTCTGTAATGCTATTTCTCATATTATAATCGAACCTTATTATCACCTCTTGACCAAATTGCATCTACGATTTTCGCGTTCTTTTTTGTACCTTGTTTCGCGCTTTACTGTACTGCTGTGGAGTTTCTCAGTTGCTTAGTATCATTGTCAACCAAATTCATTGTTTTCCTCAATTTCGGTCCAGTTGACATAATTTCGATATAGTCGTGTCACGTCCAAATTTGAGTTGCGTCGATTGGCTCGGTCTCTGAACGCCAACCTGAACCTAAATATTCAGACTCCAGTTTCTGCCGAAGATCTCGGCTACTGTTCCAAGGCATATATCCGGTAGGTTTTAGCAATTACTGCCACTGTTCTGAAGTTTTCTTTCTCAATTTTGGGGTTCTTCTCTTTCGTAAACATGCTCTTGTTGTATTTTGACACTGTTTGGTGCCAATGTGTCAATTTCTTCATTCTTTGGGTGTTCTGTATAGCGATGTCGGAGCACAAACGTGTACGGTATTCCAACAGGGCGGCGAGAAGGATGCCACCCGTAACCAGCATTCCGTTATCAGCACCATTATTTTACGTGGATCAACTGAAAATTACCTCAACGATTTTGAGCGAGCTATTGAAGACGGTGTTAACGTTGTTCGAGCGGTCAGTAATCTCGATCTGAATCAAGTTTTTCCGTGTGCTGTTAAACCAAGCTTGGTTCATGCCAAACCCCGTTTTTTTTAGCAACGAACTTGAAGTTGCTTCCATTTTCTATCCTCAATAGTTTGGCAGATGTGATTAATTTCTGGGTACAGGTATGTAAGTCTCCAGCGTTCACCGCCGGTGGTGGTGCATGCGAGTTGGCTGTTTCTGCTCAGCTCTTATCCTATGCTACGTCATGTGTGGGCCTGGAACAGTATGCGATCAAAGCTTACGCAGATGCTATGGCCATGTTTCCTCGTACATTGGCTCAAAACGCTGGACTCGACGCCACTCAAATTCTGGCTAAGGTGAATTTCTGCTGTTACTATTTTTCAATTCATAATGCGTGTTTTTGTGTTTCTGCCCAGTACCTAATATATTTTGTCGTTGTTGCCTCTCTTCGTAAATTTCTCGCCAGCACATTCTGTTTTTGACTTCATAAGCTTCACTGATCGGTTTTATGTAGTTGTATTCAGCGCATGAGCGAGGAGACAGCACGGTCGGAGTCAACATCGAAGGGGACAGCGTTTCTGATATGCGCCCTTTGGGTGTATATGGTATGGGCAATCAGTCGATTAGTTTATTTTTTTCCTTGCGTTTTTGTAGTTGTGCCCTTTGTGTATCGTCGTTTAAAATGTTTGGCTAAATGAGCATGTTGTTGCAGACCATCTGGACACGAAGCTGCACGCTTTGAAGTTGGCCACAGACGTGGCCACGACCGTGTTGTCTGTTGATCAAATCATCATGGCCAAGCCAGCCGGCGGACCGAAGGCCCCCAAGGGACAAGGACACTGGGACGATCGCGATGAATAGTCGCTTGAAAGCGGCGCCGTCAAAAATGCTCAACTCTTGTCTGCGATTCTCTCTCCATATCTCCATCACTAAAACAACTTAATTGCCAGCTGTTTAATTCACATACGGCTTATGATTGCAGATGTTGTTCTCGAAAAGTTTTTCGTCTGGCATTCAAATTCCTGTTGACAGGCGGAGAAATTCGTGCGCGATGACAATTGTGTCTGGAAAAGTTGATTATTTGAATTACGTCAGATGTTCCTTAATCCATATTGTCTATCTTCGATCCTGTTCCTCACCAATCGTGCAACTGTTTACATTCCCATGAACGCATTCGTCATAACTGCACCCATTTGCGGCTCAGAAATTGTCTGTTCGTTCCACGAAGCCCTTTCCAACTGTCAACACCTGATTGCCTTCCTGTGATCGTTCCGTTTGACATTCGCTGATAAAATCTAATGTGGGTTGTCATGCTTGACAGACAGAAGTCGATATTTGCCCTGAAGGTACGGCCGGTGGCCCTCAATTGACCGACCTTCCGTAATATCCCCGAAGTTGACAAACCCCAGACACAACATCGCCATGGACCGTGATCTGGTCTTGGCCATGGTCCCATACTGGGCCATCTGGTTAGCGCTTCAAATCATCTACCATGTTGCAGCCCTGACCCTGTTCTGGCAACGCCGGCACCTGCTCCCGATCAGATTGCAGCGACCCAGGGCGATGTTTCTGGCGAACATATTCGCCTCGGCGTTCTCGTTGACGTTATCGTTGATGTGGTTGTGCCCATGGTTGCCAATCGTCACCCTTATCATTCCCCATGCATTTCTATCGCTGGTCTGCGATATGTTCGCGGTACGTTTACCCCAAAACCAATCATCATGTCGATATATTCTCCACGTATTGTCGTTTTCCGACTCCGTTGTTCGCACCGTCGTGTTTTCCAGACCGGTCGGGTGAACCCCATTTCCTGATTATGATTGCAGGTGATCGCCGCTGGCCTGTTCCTGGCCTTCAGCCGAACCCAAGAGCAGCTGCGTTTATACCAATCCGACAGTCCGCCGTCCACCGCTCGACGCGCCGCGATCTTCATTCGAATCTCGAAGCTTTTATCGAACAATATCGCCACCGCCGTCTTCCTGATCGCCAGTTTATCAGTTCAAATCTCGATCCAGGTCAGGTACGCCCTGGCACATCCCACCCAGATCCTCTTCACCAGTTTCCTGGACGGGCTGGACGATAACAAATTCGCCCCCTTCTTCATCAGCGTCGTCGTCATGAAGGTGGGCTCTAGCGCCATCCTGTTCCTGTACCTGGCCCGGAACCTGAGGATGGTCGCCGACCTACACGGGATCAAACGGAACCTGAGCCGGACCGCGATCGGTGTCGTGATCGGGTTCTTCCCGTTCGTGGCCGTTCTAGTCTTTTTCTCCCTGACAACCAATCCTCGGACGGTCGCGATCGGCCGTCAACTCAACACCTTTGCCTACACGCTTCTCGCCAATTACGTCTTCTCCTCGTCAGATCAACACCTCTCACGTTGCACTCTAATGGCGTTGACCGATCAGCTTTGCAAATTTCTGTTATTCTGAGCCAAATTTCAAAGCACTGAAATTTACAGCTCTGTTCCTTTGTGTTCTCAGAACAAGGTTTCGACCAAATCAAATTTTCAATTGATTGATCCCACAAACTATTTGCTTCAGAACAATATTTTAACCTCAGCCTACTGGTGTCAATGTTTTTTCATGTTCCAGCCACGAAATCGGCGGTTATAGGAATCGTGCTGGGGTTTGATCTGATTTCGTTGACCAGGAGCATCAGTGTTCCAATACACCAATCGTGGACGAAGTTCGCGTCGGTCAGGGATGACGGAACAACATCACACGAGCATGGGAAACTGGGTGCGTTGCTGAGAATTCCAGAAGGGTTGGCCGCTTTCAAGTTAGTACATTCCCCGTTATATCAAATCAGATATATTCGCACAAGCACTGCCAACGTAATTTACTATCAAAAACTGCCAACTCACTTTCTGTGTTTATTTGTTCTCCAGTTCGTGATCTCACGTTGATGGTGTATTGTTTTAGAAGTTGAATGCAAATTTATCGTTCACGTCCCCTTAACTTTGAACTCGGCGCCTCTCGTCAACAAAACTTTTTCTGCGTTTTCTGGTAGTCAGTGTGTTTTTCGTGATCGTCGACGACATCGCTAAACGGATTCCGGTTTTGCCAATGCTGTTTGGGCTGAATATATCACTGAACGCGCGTCTGTCCATATCTCCAGAAAACAATTGGAGGAAGAGTTCGCCGTTGAGAACATCCTGTTCTGGGAGGAATGTCAACAGTATCGATCCGCGGCCGCCTTGCTCGTCCAACATCGACCTGGCGCAACGCCCGTTCGTCGCTTGCCCGATTCCGATAAGGTCCAGCTGCACGCGCGTCGCATCTTCGACCGGTACCTGGCGTCGAACGCCCCGATGGAAGTGAATCTCCCTAGCCAGACGTTGATCATGTTCCGGGACATGTTCGATAACGGGCGCGACCCGTTGGATGGCGCCATGGACGCGAATCTGTTCGATCGAGCGGCCAGGGCGATTCTGACCTTGATGGAGGTGAACTTCATGGTGCGGTTCACCAAATCCCGTCCCGATGTGTGGTCCTTGGTCCAGCGAGGGCATCAGGAGGCCCTGGTCCTCCAGATATATTCCAAGACCACCAATGGCGACGCCGCTCCAGAGACCACAAGTTGATATCCCCTTCTGATCTCACACATTTAATATATTCCCAATATCTGGGTTTCTGCAATTCTCTAAACCAGATCGACCGAACCGTTTCAGATTGTCGATTTCGGTCGCGTGAAACGCGCGAAGGTTGATAGATTGGTTTTATATTGAAATGTCTAATTTTTCAACGTTGACCCGATTACGATCAAGTCTAAACGATCGTCTGATCGATTCTGCTAGCGATCGTGCCGATCTTTCATTGCCCCCCACAGCCCAGCTGTTCATCTCCGAATATATTTCCAGGGCGGCGTCCTCCCTGGTTTTCAGCTCGAACCGGCTCCAAAGCTCCTTGTGCGACGCCTTGAACCCGTCCAGAAAGTTCGCCTGCATCAGGCGCAATACCGACTCGGACGCCATGGCGAACAGGCGCCAGTCGATCGTGGACGATTGGCGCCAGTCGTCGTTGGCGAACATCTCCTGGAGATCTTTCCGCATTTGCCCCGATATATTCACCTCCAATGGGGCGTTGTCGGCGATGAACCGATCGTAGATCTGTTTGGCGCGCGATCTGATATCGTCGCCCAAGTTGTGTTTCGCCATCAAACTCGACTTGGCCTGTTTGGCGAACTCCTCGCACGCCTCCCAGAACAGGATGTTCTCAACGGCGAACTCCTTCGCCAGCTCCTTCCTGAAAACGGATTCCGCCCACGATAATCAGTGAATGAGGTCGGGTTATCTGACCAGCACAATACCGACTTGAAGGCGTCCAGACCCTCTTTCGTGTGTAGTATTTCCAGCAGTTGTCGATGGGTTTGATCATCTCCCACAGTCACAACATTCATATCGTCATTGTTAAATCGCCACGATTGTATAACGGGCAACGTAATGGCTCTGTGGTTTCAAACAGCACAAACAATATATCAGCCGTTGATCATCGTCAAATCTATCTTTCGTCTCGTGTCGTATTCGTGATCAACGTGAAACAACGCATTGCTTTTTGGGAATGAGGACGTCAGAACTTACGATGTGATGATAACGGTGACGAGGGATGTGTAGACGATGATCGTATATTCGCGTGTAAGAGTGAAGGCGTCGGCCGTCGATGGGTGCTTGATCATCACGTTCGATATGGTGAAGGACGTGAGACCGATCACGGCCGCCATCGCCGTCCGCTTCAGATTCGCCTTGATCCCGTGCACATCGGCCACAATTCTCAGTTTCACCGCCACGATCACGAATATCACACAACTGACCGCGATCTTCTTGACGCCGATCTCGATAAAAACCGGGACGTATTCGGTCTCGTCGTACCCGTCGGCGATGCTGGCGAATATCTCATCGGGATGCGATAACGCATAAATGGTCTGGATCGCGATTTGGGCGACGACGCTCAAGGTTAGGAGTTGCGCCATCGCCTTGGGATTGGACAGGACCTTGGAAATTCGGATCACAATCTCGATCTTACGTCGTTCGTCCGGGGATAGATCGGGGCGCGTTAAGCGTAGCTGCTCGTAGGTTCGGCTGAAGGCCAGGAGCAATCCGGAGGCGATGGCGGCGAACATGTCGCAATACAGGGAGAGGAAGGCGTGTGGGACGACGATGGTGGGGAAGATCGGACGATCCACCCAGTAGAGGATGGTCGATAAGGTGAAGCAGTACAGGGCGCCGAATGTATGGCAGAGAAGGAGCTGGTTGGGGCGAAGGAGTTTGATGGGCAGACGATGGCGACGGCGATAGAATAGCGCCAGGACCAGGGTGTGGTACAGGGTCTGGCAGGTGATCCATACGCGCCAGAAACCCATCCATTGGTCGAGGACCTGGCGATCCATCTGTCGGTCGACCACCTCTGGCTCTCAGCGGACCCGTCGATGATCCCGATCCCACATCAGGGACGTTCCTTCTGTTGGGATCACCATCCGGCTCCCGCTCCCCCATTTCCCCCAAATATCCATGTACTGCTCGATCTGGTTTACCCCGATCCTGGCGCCGATTCACCCAATCTGCACACACGTCGCGTCGGGGACGGTTTCAATATCGGGGGCGGAACTCGCCTCTGCCTTCAATGATCGACGTCTTCGACACACAAAAGCTCACCCCTCGAACCAATAAACAGACGATGACGTGAATCACAACAATTATCAGTTCTGAACGACAGACATTGGAGTCGGGTTTTGCCTTTGTTGCTATATATATATATATGTTCTGTTCGGTTAAAGAGTGTTAGAATATATTCGGGGAGACGACACCTTTCTCCCCGATCGGAGGAGGATCGATGTGACCGGTGCCCGAGTGTTTACGTGGTCGAGATCGAAACCAACACGACGTTCTCGTGGCGTTGTCGCAGGAACTCGGTCCACAGTTCAGGGTGTCGGTCCTTGAATCGGGTGAAGAAGTTGTCCTCCATCAGGCGCAAGATGGTCTGCGACGCCGCCCTGAATAGGGCGTCGACCGTCCTGAGCTGGCCCGGACCCTGTTGGGAGAACAGCTCGCGGAACTCGCTCAGGATCTTGCCGTCCAGGTTGACCTCCAATGGCGAATTCTCGGCCAGGTACATGTCGTGGATCTCTTTGGCGTTGCGTAGCCGCCCGGCGGCGGTTTCCGTGAATCCCGACGACGACGTCGATTGCCTCAGATACCT
This sequence comes from Spongospora subterranea, assembly GCA_900404475.1. NCBI lineage: Eukaryota > Endomyxa > Phytomyxea > Plasmodiophorida > Plasmodiophoridae > Spongospora > Spongospora subterranea. Next base: position 2,753 of record OUQQ01000572.1, on the reverse strand, counting down.
ATTGCACGCTTCCCAGAACAGCACGTTCTCAATCGCGAACTCCCTCGCCAACTCCTTCCTGAGCACACAAGCAGAACGAGAAATATCAGAACCCGTTTTCCGGTCGTTTCCGAAGGTGGTTTTTTGGGGGGAATTTGATGTACCAACTTGAAGGCGGCCAATCCGCCCGGTGTTCGCAAGAACTCCTCCAAGTCTCCATGGACTTCGATCTGAATCCGCGACGTCCTTCGGTGTTGCATTGTTTGGACGATGGGGATTGTAAGGGTCCTGTTGATATAAACCAATGATGAGAATCGGTCGAATTGTGGATTGCGGACTGAAATGCGATCAAAGACCGAAACATTTGTGGACCAACGACGGAGGGCGGACGAACGAACGGAACGATTGTCCCTACAAGGTGAAGGCGACGAAGTTGACGAGCGTGTACAGGAGATTGCTCAGCTGTGAGGAGACGGTGAACCCCCGATTCGTTTCGTGCTTGTCTGTGAAGACCATGGAGATTGTGAATCCCGTCAAGCCGATGATGGAACAGATCGCCGCTCGCTTCAGGTTCGCCTTGATCCCGTGAACGTCCGTGACGATCCGCAGCTTGACGGCGACGAACACGAAAATGGCGCAATCCAGAGCGATCTTCTTCACGCCGATGCTGATGAACTCAGGGACGTAGGTCTGTTCGTCAAACCCGTCGGCCACGGTGGCGAAGATCAGGTTCGGGTGCGCCATGGCGTACGCGGTCTGAAGGGACAGCTGGATGATGGCGCTAGAGATGAGGAAAACGGCCGAGAACCGCTGGCTCAGCACGATCTTGGAGATGCGGATGAAGCGGGCGATCTGCTTGGACTCGAGTGGCGATCGATTGTTGGACAGGTGCAGCTGCTCGGTGGTGCGGCTGAAGGCGATCATGATCCCGCCCGCGATCAACGCGTACATGTCGCACATCGCCGACAGGAACATCTGCGGGACGACGATCTTGATGAAGATCGATCCTCGGGGCTCGACATACATCGTCGATAATGTGATCCCGTACAGGGCCCCGAACACGTTCACGGTCAGTAATTGCATCGGCTGAAGGAATTTGATCGGCTGCATATGGCGTCGTTGGTAGAACAAGGCTAAATTGGCGCCAAAGTATAGGGCCTGAAATACAATCCACGTGTTCCAGAAAGGAGCCCATGAGTCCAGGACCCCTTGGTCCAATGCCATGGCACAAAATGAGGATCCGCTGGGCGTGATATTTGCAATACCGGTCCGGGATTTGTGGATCATTTCGGGAACGGAACCTGTACCGTTCGATTGGAGACACACGTTCGGTGAATCTCTGTGTGGGTTATATCGTGGATCGCGATAGAGCAGGCCAATTCTGGATAATGATCGGGGGACAAATCAGGCCAATCAATACACTCGAAAGGCGTCTGCGCTGTTGTTTTCATTGATATGTTCAAAGGGGATCGCCGGGGGTTCAGGTTGATTGGTCGTTCAAATATCTGTGTTGAATACTCGTTTTCGCCATCCGAAAAATATCAAAGTTTGACTATCTTGGCTTGATTGCTGTTTGAACGCTTCCTATTCTAACGTCGAGACAGCCCAACATGCCGAATCCCTGCGTCAACTGAAATAGTCAGACACCTGTTTCCGGGCTCTGGCCAACAGTGGAACTCGAGAAATATACGTCAATGTGTCGTCGTATCACTTGATCCGTCATGAACTTCCACGGTCTCTTCAAAGGGTTCATCAAAAGATGTCAAGCGACAATGTGCTGCTGTGGCTGAGGTCTGTGGACGCCAATACGGTGACCGGGAATGCATTCGCGCGATGGGTCAGGCCAAAGCTGTTGAATCAGATTTACCTGATCCAATGCATTTCCGGGCGTCGATGGCTTCACACGTTGGGCTTTTGTTTGCTGTGAGCAGAAACAAGGCACGTATGGGGATGAGCCACGAACGGGCAGACGTTGTCGAATACCGCGATAAATTTCGGAACGGAGTGGAAAAAATACCAAGCTTGGATGTATAATTACGTCGGTCATGACAGTTAAACAGCAATTCGTCGGATCTCACAGATCCGGTTCGGCCTGTGATTCTGGTCGTCCAGGAATGAATCCTGTTTTTCATCTAACGAAGGAAAGAAGACTGTTTGGATGCAAAAGGACCAAATTGTTGTTCGACTCAAAGGCTCAGGAAAGAGTTCAATGTCCTCAGAATTTCCTTGAGAATGCCACGGTTGTCTTATAGTTTCGCCAATCAGCAGCAATTGATGTATCCTCATGTCTCCAAACAAGGAGGATCGCTCGCCAAGCCGGGATCCAACGCAGATGGCTACTGGCATAACTCAAATTTAGTGGCCCAGGATACCGACCGACTCATTCCTATATTTGAAGTTTGACATCCTGAGCTGTTCTGTATCGACCATTCCATAAACCAGCTGGCCAAAGCTCCTGATGATCTGGTGGCGAATCGCCTAAATTTTACCGACGGGGGCAAAAACGTTCCGATAATGCGATGTGAGTGGGTGTTTCGTGTTGGGGAGATGATGTTCCAGACTATGCAAACTGGAGAAAACGGGCCAAAAGGAATCAGGGACCGTTTTACAGGAACGAAACTTGTGGCCCAGCGAAGGGCTAAGACTTGATGATGCCCGAAAATGCTCGGTAATCAGCCTGATTTTGCACAACAGAAGGGATGGCTAGAGGAAGCAGTCACCGTTGAATCGGGTTGTTTGATCAAGTATGTTCTCAAATTTCATTGTGAATTCAA
>OUQQ01000573.1:0-13066 GCA_900404475.1 Spongospora subterranea | reverse complement strand
GAGAGTACCAGAAGGATACGAGACCATTCATGCGAGAACAGAGATATCGGCAGACATTCTTGAGGGACTATATAAGGTTCGATTCCACACATCAAATAGGAAAAAGGCAATCAAGAAACACAAAAAAGGAAAACTATTACCAAAGAACCCAGACATCGAGATCTGGACGGATGGAAGTTTCAAACGCGACCAGGGTGGAGGTGCAGCAGCACTTCTGATAGACAATCGCAAATGCATACAGTAGATTGTAGGTAGTGCCAACAGGTCTAACTTGCTTCTGTTGAATGTGGCTTCATTATCATTTTTGTGCCGTTGAATTTCCATCAAGCAATTGGAACCCAAAAGAAATGAACCAGAACTGACCCTTAGAGCCGATGCTTGTTCCTGACCCTCTCTATGCAGTCGAATGCATAGAGCAGTTGAAAAAATGAGATTTTGATTTCGGGGGAGTCCTTCCCATTAAGGGACAGGATCTCCGAGAAGCCAAATCAAGCTTTGTTTGTGGCCTTCATTACCTCAACCTTATCAGGAAAGCCCAAGAAACTTTCAATGCAGCTTGAGCAATCCGGGAGATCATGGTACTGGTCAACGCAATCGAATTTTACTCATAGTATTAGGAGAAATCCAGATATATGAGTCGGAATCGACGACGACAAGGTTGGTCCCGCAACAGGGAAATAACTCTAGTCCCCCAAGCTCCCGGCCTGTTCAGATAGACAAAAAAAGGATGATCAACCCTGGTTTAGAGGAAGCGCAGTTGGCACCGAATAAATCGCGATCGCTGCCGACAAAAAATGAAATAATAATTCATGATATAGAAGTATGAAGTTAAGGACAAGAAAGTACTCGGTATATGTCAACATTGACAACCATCGGCGGACACGCAATGCAAGCGGAAATAACTCGCCGTCCTTTTCACATTTGAGCAGAAGTGTGGGGATGCATCAACGCTGTTGGATCCCCGACGCATACACTTTGGGGGAACATCCATGGCAATAATCCATTATTTTCAGGGTCAGGGTCTGAGCAGCCAATCTCACTCATTGAGATTGGATTGTCGGACAGAGTCGTCGTCTCACCGATGCAGTTTAGATACATCCGATTCAAAAATTCAAAAACAAGGCTACTTTACAAACCTTTTCAGAAATGGAGGCTTATGAGGATGTACAATTGTCGCGATGCGTGGAGGAATAAAAATTGTTGAAGGAGGCGAAAGTATAAACGAAAATGCGGAACCGCCATACACTGAAAATTTGCATAATACGCTGCCAACAATTGTTATTCCTCCCGCATCGGGACAATTGTACATCCACATAAGCCTCAATTTCTGAAAAGATGCTTGCGTTTTTGGGTCGGATATATCTAAACCGCATTGGTGAGACGATGATCCAGCAAAGCCATTGACGATTGAAACGGAACAACAGCAGGACATGAAAACATTCTCAAACCAAATTCCACCTGGAATTTAACTTTGTTAAGATGCCCTTGTGGTACTACATGTCAGGCATTTACCGGGAAGAATTTCGAATTATTCCTGGAAAGCATTGCAATTGATGGACCCAATGCTATATGTCGAAGTTTTCTTTTCCGCTAATACCAATTGCCGCTTCGTGGGTGGCGCCATTCTGAACAAACAAAATTGAGCAACAAGTTGAGCCGTCGTCCAGAAGGCCGTCTGACCTGATTTTCCGAGGGGCAGATACAAAACGCGGACTGCAATCGAGGATAAGAAATCTCCAAAAGAAAACAGGATGATATGTCATCATGTCAAATGCTCTGGAATGGGTATTCCAAGTTTTCCTGGGAAATAGGGATATTCCCATACAAAGATTGTCGGAACAAGGTTTTTCCGTAAATGTATAGGCTAAAATTGTTCTTGTTATAGTGAAGCTGTATAGTATATAAGAGTGGAGATGTGTCTAGAGGAGAGGCTCCGTCCTCACCTGATCTCTTTCCATATCTCTTTATGCACTAGTCTAAACCCATTTTCAAAAAGTTTTGGTAAAATGCTGTTCGGATTTGGGTTAGCGTGCACAACGGCTGTGCCGCTGCACGAAATATTCATGGTCGAGGAGGCGGTCGCCAAGACAAACCTCAGGGCAGCTACCATTTGTCGCGATCAGGTGGCGCTGCTGACCATGAAAATGGCCACGTCGCCTCCTGGAAGCGACTGCCGACTTTTGATGACAGCCGTTGAAAATTATTTACCAGTCATTGAGGCATTGACCGAACAAATTCACAAGACATACAACAAGAATATGTCTGACGCGCTAGGTTGGAAAACATCAGTCTTCATATGTTGCCCTAACCGAATAATTTGAAATCTTTTTCAAGTGTTCCGATGGACGAGCTGGCTAAGTGGTGGTAAGGAAGTTTTCGATCTGGGGCTGTTTGAGGACGAACTTTGCACCATTTTCTTAGTATGTGCGATTTGGTTATCGCGATCGCTCTTAATCAATATGCGGACTCAGTGTTTATGCAGCTTTACGGTTTACTTCATTACAAAGCGGCGCACGCAATAAGGTTAGGAAACGGGTCTATTGACGAATCTGTTCCCAGAGAAAAGCAAGAAGCCAACATGTTCGCTAATAATTTTCTGTCCGACTTTGCCATTTCTTACTGCTTTAATCAGGCTAAAGAAGGCTGCTGCAATATTTCATTTTGTTGCCACGTCTGTAATCCCGCTCTCGCTTATTTTAAGCGAATCAAGGCCTTTAGAGTGTTCTGTGAAGTCATCTGAAGCTCTGTCAATGTAGCAATTATCCATGGCGTCTCAGTGCAAGGTTTTCTGATATACTATCTTTTATGTTGACGTAGTTTATGTCTCTGTCATATCCAGGAAATTATCATTCAAACAGGTAAAAGTTATGCTGTCTCAATGGATGTCATAAATCTGAATATACTTAGCTGTATCTGGCGGGAAGTCTGCTGGTGCTATTGCCAAACTATATCTAGGCGTAATTTCTGTCGCTGACTCCCAAGTTAGCGTCAATAATCATAACTGTCTAGATTGTTGATCAATATCGAGCCATGCAAACTGCGCTGAATGGGCTTGACGCGTCGTACCACTCTCTGCATCCAGCATTCAAAGTGTTTCCCAGAATTCGATTGGAGTTCTATACAGGTCAAGCGTTTCGTTTTTTGAGTAAACAAGCGCTTGAAGAGAGGTATTAGGGACAGACATTGGGTTTGGTTAATTTCAGATCGTGTCGGTTTAGCCAATATGGGGAAGCTGTTACGTTCATGGAAGAAGCACACCGGTGGTTGAAAGGGATCCGTTTTCCAGAGATTGCGCATTCTACCATCGAACAAGCGAAGAACCAGGTTAAAACTGCAATTGTCGAAATTTTGCCACAGCTTGCTACACTTCGCAAAGACAATGCCACGATTTATTTTGCGGTATCAAAATTTTTTTGTTTGGGCGTTTTTTAACACACATTTAGATCATCCCTGATATATCAACTTTACCTTTGCCGAACGGTGCTTTTATCCCCAAAGTCGAAGACTTCACCCCTATTCCCGCTTGCTCTAAGTCTTACTTTGTAATGCTGTGACTCAATATTTCCATGCGTTCTGCCAATTGTTTCTGCTCAGGACTAATAATCGGGCGATGCTTCCGTTTGCTTCAGTGTCTATACCATCATGCATTCACATACACCATACATTTCTGGGAATTCCTCATGTTTCTATTTTGCTCGTTTACTATTTTCGGAGCTCTCTGTTTATCTGCGGAAATTTCAAATCGTGGGGATTGAAGCAGATCCTCTGGCCACAGTCGCCCAATCCCTCGTCACACCTTTTGTGGTCCTTGGTCAATCGCCACATTACGACGTTTGGGACGATATTGTATAACAGCCGTCCCAATTTGAATTCACTCCTTTTTTTTTGCTCTAGAACGGGTTCAAGATCATTCCGCTGCCCTCTTTTGAGTCACCTATTGACACGCTGAAACTCACACTGGATCTCGGTCAAATGGAACATACATCCCGATTAGCTCACGTGTTAGGATGTTATCCAGGTCGGATTAGCTTTATCTCTTCGACAATGCAATTCTGGTGAATCCGTTGACGATGAATACGATTAGCAGCGTCGTCACCTACGATAGCATCTGTGGCCACCCATCTGATTCGCAATACGACATGCCCGGTAATGAGGCTGTGCGAAGGATCGTAACCAAGCTCCCCTGAGTATGCTTATGACCTCACAAGGAGCTCACTTCTCTGGCCGCCGACCTTATTTGTTTCACACAGGTGCTAAATTCCCTGCAGTTCACCGCTTTCATATGTCAAATCCAAGTTCACATCACTGCCTGTCCATTTGATTGTTTCAGGTTGTCTCTCTCTCTCTGTTGTCAACCTGCTCCCCACTTCTGTCTCCCTTCACGGTTGTCACCATTTAACCACAGTGCTTTGGTGCAAATCGCTAATTCCTTCCAATCAAAGCTTTACCTGACAACTTGGCCCAGACACTGTTTCATATTTGCCAAAACGAAATAAAGAGTACTCCAATTTGTGTACAGTAAATCCCAGTAACGATTCCAGTGTAGGTTTTTCATCGCCAATCGGGAACAACATGTTCATTGGATCAACGACACGCCCAATATTTTATTCATCAACGAGCAGCTGATCGACACCCCATAACCGTCGCAAGCTGTCGTGATAGTCCTGCGGTACCGTGCGGTTCGTCTCGATTGTTGACGCGATCCTATCGACCATATCGTCCAGTACGAGTTTCCTGGCCTGATTCGCCTCCATCATCAATGCATGGATGGCGCCAAAATCAGCCCGGTCGAGTTTCACAATCAGATCCTTCCACGATTCGAAGTAGATGATGTGTGGCCATTGGTAGTAGTCGGCGAACTGTAGCCAATACGCCAACGCCGCCGGCGCATCGTCCTCAGGGCTGAACGGATGGCGGGTATCAGGATGGGCGGATGGCGCTTGCCAGGAAGACCCGCAATACCACCCATCGTGAACCCGACGATCACGAACATACCCGAGCTGGACCATGAAGGCGATGGTGGGGACGAATATGGGGATCCCCATGGCGTAGATTTCGGTGATCCCATACGATAGGACCGCGTATGGCAATAGGACAACGGCGCGATGGTTGGCGATATTCTGGAGTTGGAAGCGGCGATAAAGCTGGCGAATCCCCGCGAACACCCACGACCGGGACGTATTCCTGGCCAGTGAGTTGAGCATGTCGACTTCGGGCAGATCGCCATCGCGGTTCAGGGGCCCGATCAGGATCTCGTCGCGCGCCATCGTGAACGTCGTATTCTGGGCGTAATAGGCGGCGCTCGACGACAGGACCGGGACCTGAAATCCGGTGTAATAGTTGAGGTATTCGGCGTCGTACCTCCCCAGGCCAAAAAGGAAATGACGAGGGCCACCGGTGCGATACGTGTTCTGCATCGCCCCCAGATGATCGATCAGGCGATTGGCGGCGCTGGTGCTGCATCGCCCGAGCAGGAATCGGTGGCCGGCAACGATAATCATGGTGCGGTTGAAGGGCATGAATATCTCGCAGAGGGAGGCCGGGAAACTGCAAATGAACGCGTCGGTTCTGGCCAGAACTGGATCAGATTTGTAGTACTCGAACAGTTCGACGACCTCAGATTCACGTAAACCCGACGAATGGCTGTGAAGGCGATGGAGAACAGGGGCAAGAGGGCGTTGCGTTTTCTCCATACGATCGCTGACGGCCGGATAGAACGGGTTCGGGTAAATACCCATGTCGACGACATCGTGTCCATGTGCCATGAACAACGACGCCAGATCCTGTTTGGTGCCGCCGTGTAGGTCGGAGGTCCAGAATCGTCGTCGAACCGGCGGTCGATCCGGTTCCGCAATGACCAGACCCGGATCGATGTCGACCAGCTCGGGAAACCCTAAACCACGTTGATCAGCGATTGTAGCCATTCCTGGCACAAGCGAACGTCGTCTATCTCGATGTAGCGGCGGCGATACAGGTCAACGGCGAGCTCCTCGATCCTGCCGGGGAACGTGGCCGACCGGCCGGTCCACTGTTGGAGAAAGGCGACAAGCGATTCCGATCGTTCGTAGAGAGGTGCTTCCTCGATCAGATCGGCCGCGTCGTTGGGCGATCGACGTAAGCGCATGGCGATAGGCGCTGTTATAGCGACACGCTCGCCAATCTGCCAGAGAAGGCGTTGGCCGATATAGCCCCGCCAGATGTCGGCGACACGATCGTTAACGGTCGTGGGCAGCAGCAGCATCCAGAAGGCGGATTTGCGGAAAAGGCAGGCGTGGGCGTTGATGGGTGACACGATCCCTGGTGGCAACACGATCGGCGACGTCACTGTCGACCCGAACCGGATCGGTCGTGGCTGGTGCATTCGATAGACGGCGTCGAAATCGGGGTCGTGATCTGTCAACGTCTGCAGGACGGCGATATCGCCAAGTTCCAGGTCGCCGTCGATCAGGGTCCCGGCGCTGCTGCGTTGATCGTGAACATGCGACATGGGCAACCCTCGTGGCCAGCTGGTCGTCGCTCCCAGCGTTTTGTACGCGTTGTATGTCGGGAACGATGACGATTTTCGCAGGAAACGAACTGGGTGACGTCCGGTGAGTTGGTCAATGGAACGGTGCTGATCCAGGATGAGGTCGTCGCTGGCATCCCAGATGGCAACGGCGCCATGTTCGATGGCGAAGAGATATCCGATGTTTTTTCGCGCCGATCGGGTGTGGGGACTGGCGTCCAGGAACAGATGACGACGCGCGTATTCCTTCTGGCGGTCGACGGTGAGGACGACGACGACACGGTCGGATGGTGACGAAGACGACGACGTTTCGATGGATGAGTTGTCGGGCACAATGACCTCGACCGTACACCAATCGGGACCGTAATCGGGTCTGGTTGCTCGCGCCGGATCGGCACTCGATGGCGTTGTTGCCGTCGTGACCACCCATTGGTCACAATTGTGCCCATGATCTTTGACGAAGGATGGCGATCGCGCCGATACGTTGACGCTGAACTTCAGTTGATTGGTGGGGAAGTCGCGAATCACGTCGCCGAACGGGGCTGCGACCGACGACGCCGAAGAGGGCGCTGCCTCGAAACCGAATGATAGGCGGTCGGGGAAGGGATATCGTATCCATTGAAAGGAGACGAGAATGTTGATGATCGTGAGTGATCCGAGCAGGTGAGCAATGCGATGACCCCCAACCATTATTATATGGGGCCGGCTGGATCAGCAACCAGAGGGACGGCAGTTGATCAAGGGTGTCGGGAAAGGGGTTGCCTGTGACGATTAATATCATATCAGCGCCAGGTCCAGGGCACAGGTTCCCCAGAAATCCCTCATCAAAGCATTTCCCTCGGCACCAACACAATGATATCAATGTGGTGTCAATATCGATCGATATCAACAGGGGACACCGTTTTCATCGAACCATCGTTTAGGGATTGAACAGTCGATCCGCCTCGATTCCGCCAATCGGGGACGCTGAAAAGCTGTCCCGACTTTTCAACGATCGTGGAACGACCGCTATTGAATTCACAGAGCCCCGATCCGTCTGCGATAAGTCAAAGTTTCAATAATCCTTTTGACTTTAAATACAGAGGATGTCGGGGTGGGATTTCTACGTTGACCTACTGTCTTCATGAACAGTCCCCGTATCCCTCTCCCTGAAACATTCCAGCCGCCGTGTCGAACTCTGTCAAGCTGAGCGGAACGACCCAACAACCGCTGTGCTTAAATCTGGTCAAGATGAGGGGTTATCTTGATTTGATTGGTGTTTGGCGGAGATGACAGCCAACTGGGGGTGATATCTCACAGTTTCTGCTGTTTTGACATATAAATGAACACTTTGGGTGCAACACCCAAAGTGAACTGTCTGTCCTCCCTATCGTATTGTCAATTTACCCGGATTAAACCGCTTATCCAGTCCCTCCGCCAATTACTCGAACATCTTCTCGCTGGGAACCACAAACGACGAGACTGTTATATCTGCTATTGGATGGGATTTTGTCCACCAAGTTCAGTGACAGTGTCTCAGTATTCTCGCAAATGTTTTGCAATGTCGTACTCTATAATCCTGGCGAACTCGGTCAATATTATCATAGCAACGCCAGCAACCCGATCCATCAAAATGGAACTGAAAATAGCCATAGGCTCTTGGCATTGCTCTGATAATGGTATGAAACTTGGAAAGTATGACGAAGAACACCACCAATACAAGGAGTCCATTTTAATGGAATTCTCCCTGTTAAATGATATCAACACCCCCAATCAGTGGACAAACACAATTTAGATATCGCTCTTTGCAGCCCACTCCAAATTAAACAGTGACCGTTTGCCATAGAACCACTAATCCCAACAAGGACGAACTGAAACTCGAAAAGGAACCGCACCAAAAACAAAGTGGCACCGACCAATTGTACAACAGCACAGAGTTGAACGTATCGACTGCGTATTATGGGTTTGGGAATTGTTGAGCAGGACATGAGAAAGGTAATGGTGACCATGAGACGGGATCTTTGAAAACCTGTGGCGCATGGGCTGATCAATACGGCCGCCAGATATCAGGAACGGTCGGGACACGATTGCTTCGCCCTGGTCAGTGCGCTTCACCCCTCAATTGGGCGGCTGTGTGCTCTTTCCGCATCGTCCAAGCGCGGTCTGGATATCGGGTCGAAATTGTGTCAGGCATCATGGGATGGTTCGGAAATCCTGGCGCCGGTTGCTGAGACTTCGGGGGAAAATAACCTCGGCGTTGTTGTCGCCGATTACAATGTCGGTCGAAACTTTGCCTGGGACACGTTTACGACGTTGATTTGCAGCATATGATTGACAGAAGGGCGAGTTATGGAGCTGTTTAGGCCATTTCAAGAGGCGAATTGATTGATCCGATATCGGGGATTCCGTTAAATCTATTGATGAAAATGCGATCACTGATCTGTTCATATTTACTGGACAGGCCTTAAACTAATATACGAGAGATTGTCCTCTTTCCGTACCCCCATTCACATCTCATCCCACATCCACAATTAAAGCGATGAAAGCCGTTCAGAGACGATTGCTTTGGTTCTGCGCTAGGTCACGTGATATCAATCAAGAACATGGGATTTGGACTTTGTGGGACCGAGGTCGTTGATGTCAATATTTTATAGCTTGACAGCAGGGTCTGCGATCAACGTGTATTCATTGTAGGGAGTTTAGTGACTTATAGGTCGTTGCATGTCGACCCACCAATATATTTGGCCACATAGGTATTGACGTCAACTCCCATGTTCTTGGGTCATTTCAGATGGCATAGCGCAAAACCCAAAGCCGAAGTTTTGGAGCGGCTTTCATCGCTTCAATTTCAAATCTGTTTATATCTGATTGATACTTTCGCCTGTTAAATGGCCTAACGATATCCATAACTCGCCCTTGTCTGATTCAAACCTGTTTAGTATTGAGGATTGTTCGGATTCACTCTTTTCAGTCTGATCACAAATTGACTGGACGCCATTTCATCGTGATTGAAATGGACCGATATCAATTGTGATGTGGCGGGAAGGAATGAGATCGCGCGGGTCGTCAGGAAACGACGGCGACCGGGATGGCCGTCATGCAGAACATACTCACATGATGGGCCCGCCATGGCTATTAATCAGCATCGCGACAGGATGCACAAGCGCTACAGCCTTCGCCAATGACAGGACACAGGACCACATATTGGTGAAAACCAGAATATCCCTGTTGATCCATCTTGTGCTCGTGCATTTCGTGTAGATCCAATTTGTGATGAAAGTTCAACAAATCTCAATGGATTGTGAACATGTGGTACTGGTAGCAGTATATGGCGTTGTCATAATTTCTTACACAAACCATTATTTACATTTTGTATTGAGTTAACTGATTGTCGTCAAGATATACTATTTAGGTGTAAGTAAACGAACAAAGGCGGGTGATACTTGGTATGGAGCAGACATTAGACGTGAAGATGCTCCATTGGCGTCCTGTTCATGCTAAAAACACGTGAGACATGTCTAACAATGAGCCCTGCGTAGAACTATCTTCAATGCATGGGTGAGAAAAAATCGTAAAAAGGTACCGGAGAGGCGGAAAATGCACCGAGCGAAATCGCTGACAAGCTTAATCGTGCTCATTGCAGCAGCACTGATGAACCAATGTCCTGATAATGACATATTTCAGCACAAATGTCATAGCGGAAAACAAAAGAAAAGCGAGATTTCAGCTCGTGAGCTCAGAAGAGAAAACAAATGAAAAACTAGTACTGACGAACGAGTCAGAAAGCAAAATTTCGGTATCGGAATTTGACTTGAGAACTGAAGATGGTACGGTAGTCGGCTGATATAGCGATGAAATCAACATACTGGTGAGAAACCGAATCTGGTGAGCGTTGGGTTGAACAGCCGACACCGGTATAAGTTCAAGCGCGTATGCATCATCAAGGTTAATTGTGACAAACCCGTCGAAGTCAACAAGATGTAAACCAACGTCCCCGATATTGCCGGGCGTTGTCTCAAAAATACAACTATCGGGATCGGAATCGTCAAACTTGATTGATTTGCCAGCTGTGCCACCAATGCAAAAAAACAGTCCCAATACTATACAGTGTGCGTAGAAATTCATAGCAACGATCGTCCAAGAAATTCCCCTTGTAAACGACAGCGGTCAACTCGACCGTGGACAGTGGACCCGTTGGAGGATGACGGTGGAGGGGGGGGGACCCCGTCACGCAATAATTGTGGATGAGTGGTGACTGGGCCGTACGGTGGCAGTCGGGTTCATGCAGTCAAATGTTAGCGCTGTGTCCTTGTACATGACTCGCTATTCCGGGCAATGAATATCTGAACGAGATTGTGGTATTTTCATTACAGTTTCAAAGTACTGTACGTCGTCTTTAGCTACTTTATAGGTTGCTCGTGTTGATTCGAACGAGCGCAACACGAACACTTCCCGAAATAGAAGTGATCCAAAATTTGAATTGGTTTTGATTAGTTTTAAGTCTGTATCAGTAACTTCAATTCAATGTGGACTTGTCTCCAGTGGGTATAGCGAATTTCGCCAACATATTCAAAAACGCTCCAATGGGCATATGGACGACAGCACCACCAAAACTGTTATGGAGTGAAGCAGACCGATCCAAGTTGTGAGGTGCGACGATTCGTCCTCTCAGACACAGGATTTGCTTCCTCTCTTTCTATGCATGCGCAACATGGAAAAGAGCAACAAAGATCATTGCAAAACAACTATGTTCCACGACAGTACCATTGCAGCAATACACGACAAACACCATATCCTTGTCCTTGACACACCAAACCATCCTGGGAAATTCATAGAATGTGGACCCGTCTAAACCTCGTACTGTAGTTGACAAAATTGGACTACACCATTGTCTTCATATTGTGCAAAAATGATAATTTTCCTTTTTGACCCAACAGGAATATTGGGACGCCTACAGAGCATTTTGACTTCACTTCATTATGGAAAGTGTTAGTCGTGTTTTTTGCTATTGTTGACTATCAGTATCCGTTCTGAGCGCTCTACAGTCTTACATTTTCGTCCGGTCGTTCGCATGCGTTTCCGTCATTCACATTTACCATACGATTGCGCCATAACTTCTCAACGAAACTTTGACGATTCTCGCAAATTGAGCAAGAAGTTTTGCGAAAATACATAAAGAAAAGTTTCCAAAAAAGATTTATACGACGATCAGATTAGCCTTAAAAAAAATTAAAACAACTCTCTTGTCAGAAACAAATAATATGACAACTTCCGAGTCGATTACATAGAGGTCAACCAAATCACCAAGAAGGAGCCGATTCCCTCACGAAATTCTGACAATAACGTGATGTCATATTGAATGATGGATGCCCAAACCTATTTCAAAGCTTTATGAAACAGCGTTTTTCGTGACGAGCTCCACAAAAATCGCTGTCGTTCATATCGATGTTGTCCTGACATAGCCTGCCGACATGGAGTCACACGAAAACAATTCTCGGCTAGTACTAATAAGGTGGCGATCAGTGAGAACATTTGCAGGAGCAATGCGGCTGTCGATGTTCATGGTGATCTGGTCACCCCCGAGGGTATCGAAGTTAACCCAAGCAACGTGGAGACGATTCTTGAATCGACGGCGCCTACACCAGCTAAGGCGATCCCGATCGAGAGTTTATCGTAGACTTTGCAAAGAGATCATCGCCATTAACAGCACTGACGAGAAACACATCACCCATTTCCTTGGTCGTCCATTCGAGACACCAAAACACTCGTTCGCCAATTCGTCTTGTCAAAACCTGTTTGATCCTATTTTGCAGGTGATTGTCGAGATTGACGATTCGGATGTTCGCGCTAGGTGCCGGTTACACCCGATCGCGTTCGATTCCCAGAAAGTTGACAGAGCGCCGGATTTGAACTGCAATATTCCAAACAAAAAATTGGTGGCGGTTGTTCGAAACTTTCCATGTTTTGGAGGCATTTTCCGGAAGGCGCACAGCACAACTCACTTTCACTGATACTTGTGGAATGACCGACCTGCTTTTGAACCGTTCACCGTCTCTCTGGGAAGATTGTTGCCGTTTTTAAAATGAACGGAATACGAGTTAGATCCAACAAAGCCATTTACAGATTTGCAAAGCCCTTCTGAATGAACAACAGTATGGAGGGGCTGTTTCCTGTGATCTGGTCTCAAGGTCGATATTCGTTGAAACAGCTGGAGTTCGCACGATTGATTTCGTATTCTGGGCGTCGCGACGTCGGGTTCTCCAGACAGATACCAAATCTCAATAACCAACGTTTTTGTCGAGCGACTAAGGGTTTTGAATGACGTTAAACAAATCCAAATTCTCATGATCGCTCTTCATGGTATTCTCGTGCTGTGCGCCCTCCAGGATCAGACTCCATTGTCACAATCACCAACAGGTATTTATCGTGGACAGCGTCGTTTATCCTGGCGTCATTAAACTCCTTTAACACGATGGGATGCAATTAACATCATTTGTCTCTAACATCATCATCAAGTGGATCGCCCGATTCTCCTCTATTGATTGTCGATTGTTTACAGTAAGTAGTCTGACGAACTGATGT
>OUQQ01000574.1:0-13058 GCA_900404475.1 Spongospora subterranea | reverse complement strand
ATTATGAAGTTTTTGTTTGTGGTCCATCAACCGTTGCAGCTCGTCCTTCTCCTCAACGCTCAGGAACGGCATGCACTCGCCTTTTAAAGGATAAGACAGCCCAGTCGTCCATCCCTTTTCGAGGTTCGTCTGCTGCCGTTTGTACAGCCGCGTATCGCCTCGCTCCATGGCTTGATTACAGCCGACGCACACAGGGTGAGGACCTTTTGCCGAAACGACCTGAATGGACAGACCCATCGGCATCCGGGATTGCTTGATGTGAACATTATCAGAACGGTGGGCATCGGCAAACTTCAATACAAACGCTTTGACATCTAGACCGTCATCGTCACATTCCGAGTCCATAATAGTCAACGCGGTCGAGGTTGTCTGCGGAAAAGGCTGTAGCCGCTCCTTCAGGTACCATATCCTGGCGATGGCATATTTTAACTGTCGGTATGCCGGTATCGTCTGCCATCGCAATTTGCGACCCAGCAGTCCATCATATAATAGGGGCCGACCGTAAATAAAAACATGGGACTACAGTGGACCTTTATCACACTGCTGTGCACAATCATCCCCGACCGCATTCCATCCCTGTGCACAATCATCCCCGACCGCATTCCATCCGCCCTGACTTAGCGACCATTCACAGTTTTGAGGACAACCGAGGATTAATTTCGACACACTTAAGAATCCATGGGAATTGATCCCATGGGATTTCAATATTTACACCGATTTTCACAATGGATCCGAGTCCAGCTGAATGTTTTATTGTTCAGGCAGCGCGTGCGATGTTAGCGATGGTGGACGCTTTCGGTTCAAACCAGAACGTTGACATGGTTGAGGGGATTTTGGCATTGAGGCACGGCGGTGCGAAGTCATCTTTCTTCACCGCTTCAGCAGATGCAATCAGAACAACCGACTATTGAGAAGCATGAATTGATGGACGTAAAATCGTTCGATGATGGTTCGCCACGTAACGATACGATCCCCACCATCACCAGATTCAAAATAGTTGTAACGTAAGATGGCATGATGCGCCATGAACAGGTTTATTGAATTTCGCATAGCAATCCCTAGAGCTCGTGCTCATCTAATACCGTCAATGCGAGTTGCTATTGTTCTTCTACAAAGGAAACTATCCTGGACCTTGCGACACCCAACGTCCAAAATTTTTTTAGGTTTCGCTAAATTTACACAGTTGGATATCAAAACAACGTGGAGGGTCCACTAGCGTTGGTGACGCTAGGAACCCTAAGCGTTGTTTCTTAGATCGATAAACATAGCACTCGGCTTGGTACTGTGAGGTCGATTGTAGGGTCAAGAAGATTTTGTACAAACAGTCAGGTTTTAATTGGATTGAACGGTCAACACCAAACTAGCAATGACTATTTTGAAATGGGATAGGTTTTCGCCCTCTGTCGCGTTCATGTTTGATACATGGGGTGTGGTTTCTCTGTTAATCTCGTCCGTTAAACCATCATTGACTTTCTTGGGTGTGTCGAATTGATCCTCCAATTAATCTAGGTCTGGGTGTGTGACACACCAAAAACTAGTGGACCCTAAACTATAGCTATCCTGCTATCCATCCGTATTTAATTGCTTGGTCACCATGGACCGGCCAAGGCGAAGCGGGGCGATTATTTCGTATACGGACCAGCTGGAAACAATCCACGATGGGAAACGAGAGGCATCTTACGGAAAATACAGCACCAAGACTAAAATGTTCCTTCACGATGTGCAGATGTTCAAAAACAGCCTTGTTACTGGGCCCATAACCAGGGTAAAGACTGAGAACAAAGTGAGTCGGTTTATTGAAGAGCCACGAGCGGAGTTCAGTCCGTGCGGAGGCCGTAAAGTAAGTACAGGTTGATATAGGAAGTATAGGTTGATATATGAACCATGCTTTTACCGCTGAGTTTTCCAATTGTTTACCAATGAGTAAAACAGGGGATCGAACATTGTCGTGATCAATTTGTGATTCTCAGTCAATCTTAGGGGGTCTCTGATTCTGTGGTGAAATATGTCACGAAAAAGTGCGTGGCATACACCCTGTGTAACACAAGGGAATCCGTATCTACCAAGGGTAGAGGGTCGTCCTACATAAGGCCTGTCTACCAACCTACCGCTCTACTGATTTTGATTGAAAGAAAGGGCACAAAAGGCGTCTTGGACCAAGATGCGGATTCTCCATCGGGATATGAGCCCGGATGGGTCGGGATCCATCAAGGTCCAGGCGGACACGGGCGAGGATATCTGGCACCTCTACAATCTCGTATCAGTCGACGATCGGGTCACTGGATTGTCATGGCGAAAAGTCCAGAATATGACCGCCACTGGGTCAACGACGACGACCAAGGTCAAAACGTCACTGACCTTGGCGGTCGTGTCTGTTGACTATGACGCCTCTGGGCAAACTTTGCGAATATCCGGCAAGAACGTCGTAGAATCAAAATACGTGAAATTGGGACAATTTCATACGTTGGAGATGGTGGCGCAACGCTCCCTAACGATTTACAAATCCGATTGGGACCAGCTTTATCTGGATCGGTTGGAGACGGCTTGTGATCCAGCCGCCAGCTCTGAAGTCGCCGTTGTGCTGATGCAACCGGGCCTGGCACATATCACCTTGATCGGTGCCCATATGACCTCATTAGCGGCCAGGATCGAGACCACAATCCCAAAGAAACGTCTTGCGTCCAACACTCGTCATGATAAAGGCGTCGTCAGGTTCTTTGACCAAGTGTTAACGACAATCTCCAACAAAATCAGATTCGATATCGTGAAGTGTGTGGTAATTGGCAGTCCTGGGTTTTTGAAAGACGATTTTATGCTCTATCTTAACGATGAATGCGTTAAACGGGATATGAAACATGTTCTCGCCAACGTCCAGAAATTTGTTTTGATCTCGTGCTCTTCTGCACATTTGCAGAGTTTAAAGGAGATTTTAACTGATCCGTCAATATCGGCTCTGGTCGAAGATACTAAAGCCGTTGCCGAAGTTCGTGCTCTAGATCAATTCTACTCAATGCTGAACACCCAGCCCGACCGTGCATTTTACGGCCCCAAACACGTTCGCCAAGCTGCCGACGAGAACGCCATCGCAACACTGCTCATTACTGACGACCTGTTCCGAGCAGCAGATCCGATACAAAGAAAATCCTATGTGTCGTTAGTCGAACAAATTAAAGATGGTTCAGGCGAGGTGTTCATTTTTTCTACTCAACATCCATCAGGTCAACAACTCAGCGAATTGACTGGTATCGCGGCTATTCTACGATTCCCCATTCATGCAGACAGCGATGACGATCAGCAATCGTCATCGTCGGATGAGGACGAAAAATAAGGTCTTTATGGTCCATACATATATTCATAAATATATTTCCGAACAATGCATTGTGTTCATTGACATTCAGTTCGCACGTGATTGAGGTTGCTCTCCTTGACCGATCTCTTATGCAGTGTTTTTTGACTTGGCACCCCAAGGCACGGTCTGAGCACTTTTTTCTGATTGGGGACTCGCTCCAACTATCTTCTGAACACCTGCTAGTCCAAGATTAAGAGGTGGGATCTGAAGGTTCTCGCGATCTTTCTGTAGGCGCTTTCGTTGCTGTCGTCGTTGAACCACAATACAGACGACCAGGACGACAACTAATGCTGCTGCTAACACAGCTGAGACTTTTATCGCGATGTCAGTAAACCCTGGTGAACTAGATTCTGTAGACGAATTAGAAGCCGGAACGGATTTGTCTCCAACAGTCGGCCCTGTCACTTCTGCAGCAAGATTCAGGTCTGTCACATTGACCGATGTTAATGTTTTGCATGCTCCGGCTCTGATGCTTCCGGTGACAACCAGACTATAAGGCTGACCGTTTCCAACATTGATCGTCCTGGCTCTAACCACAACAGTCACGTCCATATTAGAGGTGGGCGAATCTAGAACCACTGTCTCCACCGGGTTTCGAACGTCCGGTCCAGTGCCTTGATATACTCCTGCATTGCCAAGGTGTGTATTGCCGGTCTGTTGATAGTATACTTCAAGATCGAGGTTATTCACAAGTTGAACACCGCTCATCGGTTGGGCTGCAGGATCCGTCCAGACTAACACGATCTTGGGCGCCGGGGCTGTTGATTTAATGGCACATAAGCGATAAGTATGCGTTTGCCGAGATGATATTGTGATATCTCCAAAAGTTGACGTCAATCGACGATCCATACCAAGAAGGAGAAATGCCGACGACGTGGGTGCACTTTTCGTCTTGAGAACAGTGTCCAGTTCGAGGCGGCCCCAACCTTGGTCGAGCCCAGGATATTGACTGATGGACACGAACTTTGGGTTTGGGCATTTCGGAGAAGACGAGACGTATGTGTCGGATACAAGACGCGATCCTGTTAGACGTGTTCCTCCTGCTATTGCAATTGCCTTAATCAAAGATGCAGATGGCACAAACCCATCGACCTGGTTGCGAGCGCCGCTAGGATAGAATCCTTCGATCAAATACTGCCGGATTAGCGCCAGATTGCCTGTTACAGCTGGAGTGGCCATAGACGTGCCAGATTTCGAAGAAAACACGCTGCTGACCGGTTGCCCACACTGACTTCCGACCTTTGAAGAGATGGTGTTATAGCCAGGAGCAACGATGTCGGGTTTGATCCGAAGATCAGACGTTGGCCCTCGAGATGAAAAAAAAGCAATATTGTTAGACGTGAAATATGACGACTGGCCTGAAGAATAATATGGTGGTTGGACTCCTGTTGATTGGTAGTTATCGAGATTTGTCATCGTAGCACCGACGGCGATAATGTTTTTGGCTGTCGCTGGGCTTCCAACTGTACTTTGCCCATTGCAAGACCCGTCATTACCTGCTGCAACAACGACGAGAAAGTCTTTGTGGTCGTACATGTACTGATCCATATCGCGAGAATTTGTGGTGTAGTAAGGTGACGATACTCCCCAACTATTTGAATGAAGACGTGCACCTGCGAGGTATGCCCAATGCAAAAACGGTGTTGTGAGATCATCTGGTAGCGATAACGACCCATCCGACGTCCCCATATCGAAAAATGCGATTTTGCTGTGCGGCATACAGATATTATTTTTCCAACTTTACAACATCGATTGAGATCACGAACCTTTGTGTCGACATACCCTCATAGGACGAATAGGTATTAATTCCAGTTGGCGCTTGCCCTGCTATGGTCCCGGCTACATGAGTTCCATGTCCTTCCGCATCATCACTTCCGTCTCCATACACGACATATTGTGTGATCTTACGATGGAGAGAATCAGACGGCAATACGTCATTAGCAGTCGGATTAGACTTGAACGCTTTGAATGGTACCCCATAAGTAGAATCAGCAAAGAAGCAATGCTTGTAATCTAAACCGCTATCTGCTAACCCTATCACTTGTCCTTGACCGTATAGATTGTTCTGCCACGATAATAGATCTAATCTCTTCGTGTAATCCGCTACTGTATCTAGTCCATTCGCGATAATACCTCGCGCCCATCGGTTAAGGAGCTGCGGCTTCATTCGTCGCTCAACGAATGATACAGCGGGATCGTCAGACACAACCTCAGCGACGCTTTGAAGTTGGGCTTCGCTTTGAAGCTCAATACGAAGTCTGTCAGAGCGAATAATGATTATCGGGACTGGATATGGGATTTGAGTGCGCTCATCATTTGCAATATCTTCGGCAAGTCGAGATATGATTGCCGTTAGATCTTGACGAGACCGTGGTGGAGTTGCCTCAGATATACTGACAATAAGGGAAGGAATAGCGGTTTCGTTCATTGGGGCGCCATGAACATCGCGGACACTTAGCGGATCTTGAGTTTCATTCAAAGGGCGGGGAGAAGATACGTTGAAAACAGGCTCAGACAAGAGTTCAGGAGGTGGGATGAACTCGCCAGTGGTAGTTGGCGGAGGTAATGAAACCGTCGGAGAGATTTTATGATATGATGGAAGATTTCCCACCCATAAAACTCCTGGAATAGTTTCTATATCGTTTGCTTGCGCGTGGGTCGCTAACACCACAAAGGTATTATGAGGAAGATACGACGATAGGGACATCTGATGCCGGTCTTGAACCTGATCTCGAACATTGTCTGCCTCAGTCTCATTAACGTGCACGAGGAATGTAGCGGGCATTGGATGTGATAGACGGTCAGATATGGATAGCCCACGAAAGTGGCGCGATGGATGGTCTTGATGACGAAAACCTGGATCAGTCTCCGTGTTGATGACCCCTCGAATCATAACGATGTTACGATTAGAACCTGACACAAGTACTAATCCTACATAAAACGTGAATAGAAAGCGCAGCATATATAAACACCCTGATAAAGGAAAGAACAACTCAACTGGACCAAAGAAACAGGACCAATATGTGAATGGACCTACACTAGAGGGAGTGATCAGATACCATTGCCAGATTTTCGAGATCGACTATGGAACGATTCGACCCTTCTGGATCATGTTGCGATATCTTTGACCAACCAAAACGACCGTCCGAAGATAAAATTTCGGATCGAAATACAACGAAAATCTGCAATCAGTTTTGACTTAGTAACCAAACCAGAATTTTTTAGATGGTTGCTAACCAAATTCTAGATTGAAGTTGAATCAGCAACCAACCAATTTCTAGAATAAATGACGCATTCAGTTGGATCTGCCAGACTGGTTTTTGACGAAGATTATTCTGACTAATAGGCAATCAATTCCGATATGGACGTTGTACTGTTGCTGATGTTGATGATGACAACGATAAGCCAAGCCAGCCGCATGATACATCTAGTGACTGGTGTGATTGATACTGAAAATACTCCACAAATCCACGAAGAGGACCACCCTTCACCCCATTTCAAAACCTTATCGTACGAGCTACGATTGCAGGACCCTTTACGGTCCGGTTTTATGGTTCAAATCGACCCATCTAAACGGGATACACTGAGATCATCTTTGCCAATGACATTGTATATTCCTGACCACACCTTTATAATTTTCGTATCTCATGAAGAAGCTGATCGAATTCGGGGATTGGATGGCGTTAAATGGGTTGGGAACATCCGGCCAGAGCATAAAATCGCACCCGAAATCGCACAGCTTCAGGCATCGTTATCTTCAACGACATCTTCCTCCAACACTATGCTTTCAATCTCACTGATAGTATCAACAATGCAACTTCCCAACGATGAAGACTCGGGATTTATTATGGATCGCTTGAAATTGCTTGCTGGGTCGTCTGGGGCTATAACAGTGATTAGAAGCGATCGTTTAAGAATTGATCTTAACAACGTCTCCAATCTCCAAGTCCAGGCACTATGCCAGATCATTGCCGGCGACCCAGCAGTACTCTACATTGAAAAACGCTTGAAGCCGAAATGGATGAACCGATGGACACGTGGGATCCTGAACAACGGCCTAACCTCTTCCGCTAACTACGACACGATGACAGGATTAGTGAGGCGACCATTGTTGCTAATCATATCCCTATTCTTGATTCGCTAAATGAACTAATGTCACAGATCGGATGGGATCACGGTCTATACGGAGCAGGACAAGTGATAGGTACGTAACGTTGTCCAGCATGTTGAGGCCATGCACAAATCGCAGTCTGATTAATGTTGCATGAAATTGCATGACCTTCAGGTGTCGCTGACAGTGGTATCGATACTAATCATTGCTTCTTCTCGGACGCCAATGGGGTTCCCATTTCTCAATATCGATCCAATCCAACAGCAGCGGATTTTCCGGCAGGGCAGGAATCACAACGGAAAATCGTTCAATATGTGGCGTTCGCCGATGCCGCCGATGACGAGGACGGGCATGGCACGCATGTTGCTGGTATAGCAGCTGGGTCGGCCGAGATTGACGGGATGTATTCTAAATTTAATGGGATGGCCCCGGAATCGAAACTAGCATTCTTCGACATAGGAATGGTTAGACGTGCCCAGGAACAGTATTGATCTATTGGTCATCTGCTGTATTACAGGCCAATGGAGACCTGAACCTTCCTGATGATCTGACGTCTATGTTTCAATGGTCATATGTCGCCGGTGCTCGAATACACAGCAACAGTTGGGGTACAGAGGCTCCACAATATACCAGCTTATCCAGGGACATGGATCAGTATATGTATGCCCACGATGATTTCCTGATTTTAGTGGCCGCTGGAAATGATGGAGCCTGCGGCCAACAGACTACAATTGGAAGCCCGGCTACTGCTAAAAACATCATCACTGTTGGATCATGCATGACAGATATCGACAGCTATAATACCTTGGGGATAACCCCACCTTTGTTTAGCTCTTTTCCGACAACGATGTTTGACGCTAATAATATCGCTACGTTCTCATCTCGAGGTCCGACTTCTGATTCAAGAATCAAACCGGACATAGTCGCCCCGGGCTTCGCCGCTAGTGAGATTCGATTTACCCTCATCGATCTGCTTAATGACGTGACTTTGCAGTGTCAGCAAAAGTAGCGCCGAGAGGTTCGCCATCCAACGTCTGTGGGCAGCCTGATATCAACGTCTTAACCGTTAAGTCTGGGACATCAATGTCAACGCCGGCAGCTGCAGGAGCCCTAGCTCTGATTAGGGAATACTTCATTGAAGGATTTTATCCAACTGGACGCCGTAATCAGTCGCATTCCATGACGCCGTCAGGGTCTTTGATGAAGGCGATTGCGGTCGCAGGAGGGAAGCATTTAACAGGAACTCGACTGGTTACGGATCAGTTTACCGTTGCCACTCAACAACAGAAGTGCCCCAACATCCAATTCGCCTCCATTGATCAATTTCCTGGTGTGGACCAAGGATGGGGAAGGCTGCAATTAGATCAAGTGCTAGAGTTCCGAGAAACATCGTCCAGTCCATTCTACCTTTACTTACTTGGAGGTACACATCCTTCAATCGCCAATTCCCAGAGCCATACATATAGCATGTGTGTTATGCCATCCCCTCTGAGTACGGCGCCTACTAGGATCGTTCTAGTGTGGACTGATCCGCCTGGACAACCGCAAAGTGCTATTCAGCTCGTTAACGACTTGGACCTGATAGTTGAATATAACAGGTCCGACCAGATTCACCTCGGTAATGAAGGTGCCTATGATGGTGTGGCAACAGCAGATCGAAGGAACCCCATTGAAACAATTCTCATCAACGCCCCGACAATGTCGGATGGGCCCATCGACATGAAAATTATCGTGAACGCAGCTGCCATCAATATCGGTCAGGAACAGCGCTACAGCCTCGTTGTTACAGGTTTAGCCAGGCCGTATAATTGTCAAGAAGCAGCGTCGAACGAAGATGATAAAGGATTTCTTACACCGTTGATCGCGACGTCACCCTCAAATGACGGCAACAGGTCCGGATTTGCATCGGCTTCTGTTTTCAAAGGAGTTATAATAGCAGCCGCTGTAATTGGAACATGTATTATATGTCTGGTGGTAGGGGCTGTCGTGCTCAAGATCAGGTATTCTACTGTTATCCGGGCAAGAGGGATCAATTAGAGGCTTTAGTTTCGGCTATATTTGTTTTTTCATAAAAATATCGTTTAATGGGATCAGACAACTTGTTTCGGAAGATGACTCATTGCGATGCTGATCGGAGAGTAAACTTTCGCAGGAAAACTGTCCATTTACAAATCAGTATATGGCACAACAGATGCGTTCAACTGTACTGGTTTTGGCAGCTGTAGCTCTGCACACGACTTTGGAACATGCGGCGGCTACTCGTCTCGTCATTATTCTTGGGTCGTACACCTATGATGAAGCAGTTAAAGTATGCCCCATGTACAACGGGATGATGGCGACACTTGATGATATTCGAACGTTGCCGTATTCTAACAAAACGACAGATGGAGCTTCCTCTAGAGCCTGGATTACTTCACAAGTTCAACAGTCTTCAAGAAGCAAGACAGAATTTTCGGTTTTGGAAGTTACAAATGTGGAGCTGCCACCTGACGTCGACCCCGAAACAGTCCAGGACGTGAAGTTGCTGAAAAGGAAGTCGAACCACCCGCCTGATAGCCGCAATGATCCTGAAAAAAGTACCTTATCGTTCTCACGCAAAGACCAAACCAGATTTAATCCAAATCGTCACGATTTCCAGGAACTAGATGATCCTAAGACGAAATTCATTTTTCAGGACGAAGAATCGACGAAATTTGCAAGAAACCCTGAACCGATCGTGACTAAAGACTATTCTCGTTTACTCAAAAAGAACGAACTTCAGAATTTCAAAGCAGCTGATCAGCCGTGGTTTCATTCAAGTGATTCACAATCCCAAAAGCCACCGACCGCCTCCCAGCCTTATAAACGATCATCGGTGGAGCGGGCAACTACGAGCCAAGGTCATAGGCGAAAAGAAGGTAGGTTGTTCTGCCTGGTTTTACTCTGGCAAAACATAAATTGGCTATAGGCAACGCATTCGATGAAGATCACAACGGATTATCCGATCCACGCCCGACAAAAAAGAGCAATTTTACAGCGTTGTCAGTTGACGAAAAAGTCACTGATTGCGCAAGCTTCATGGCCGGAAAATTGCTCTTAACTAACTGCACAGAACGACATTTGGTTTTATGTGTCTTCAAGGAATCAAATGTTTCGCTCAAATAAAATCTAAAACATGTTTGGATATTACTTTTGTTTAAACAGTAACCGGTAAGCATCAGCTTCTTGTTGCATTTCGCTGGAAGACCGAGGCTGACGATGTTCGTCGTCCATGCGGATTTTGTGGGGTGAATCCCCCTCAAGGGCTTCATAGATAGAGTCGTTGGGGGCAAAATCGTTTTCAAATCGAGGAAGGATATGAACATGGACATGAGGAACAGTCTGGCCAGCGACAGGCCCATCTTGAATAGCGAATGTAAATCCCTGAGCTATAATTTCACATATAAACCACGACATGTTCATTTGATATTTCATTTATCTCTTTCCTTACGATAGAGATGCGTTTCCAGCGCTTTGGAAACTGTCTGAGCGGATATCCACAAGTCATTGACCTCCTCAGACTTTAAGCTATTGAATCGTTGGACGACTCGCTTTGGCATTACGAGTACATGTCCAGGAACCAGGGGCTTCAAGTTGACAGTAGCTGCGAGAGAATACGGTCACGCCTTCATCAAAGTCTGTCGTCGATCAGCACGTACCATAGGACAAGGCGGATTCAAAAAAGACTTGGCTGACGTCTAATCGAATTGCGCCAAATACATAACGAGCAACTGCTGTTGTAGACCCCATTCCTGATCCTGAAGTGGAAGAAACCGGTAACACAAGGAATTACAGTCAACCCGGTAACACGCACAATAATTACTGGTAAAGAGTCCCGTCCACGGTCAAGATACACACACACATCATGAACCACAGTCCAAACGTAAGGTTGTTGCACGTTTCAGTTTTAGTCGTAACGATGCGGTAATACTGATGAACCCGAAACACCAATACAATCGCAGTCATTATTTACGTTGGCTTGTGCAGGTTCAAGTCAAAACTTTCGACGACTCGCCAGCTGTTGTAGGATTGTAATGGAATAGCGTCAATGTTGGGGACTATCGATAACACTATCGGACGACGACGCCACGTCAGGAAATTGGGTAAATATTAGTTTATCACAGCGAAAAATAGATACGAATTAAGCAGGTGGGACGCTTATCAATTCTGTTGGTTCTGCCATAGATCGGGCAGACTTTTTATCTTTCACGTCCCATCGAGAAGCAAGGATTGAATCGATCACGAGCTGGACCAAGTGACCAATTATGATTGGAATGGCGTACAGTCCGTCTTGTGAATTAGGTAAAGAAGCAAGAACAGCAAACCCGACAGTTAGAGTCTTCTGAGAGCACATGATAACAACCGCCTTGGTCACATCAGGTTTAAAACAACATAATAACGCCATAGTCCAGTTGAAGGCTATGAATGAAAGGTGCATTGCAATCCCTATTGCGGCGGTTAAGAAAATCTGAGCTGCCGATATCTTGTTGAACCTGTGAACAATATAATTAGTACTTGTTATCATATTTGAATATGTGCGCATGACGCACGCTGTGATCGACGATGACATTTTCATCCACGGAATAATAATCAGTAACAAAATACAAAACAGTTTCAGAAACAATTTGTGGCGTTCGCTCCATAATCGCACGATGGTTATGGGGCGTAAAATGATTCTGCCGGCACAAAGAGGGATTAGGACTAAGTACGTCAGCTGAAGCAAAATGTCGGTCGGATTTAGAGTGAACGAGACTCCAGAATTAGGACCCAAAAGCAACACCGGCAATAAAAACGGAATGGTAAAAACCTAAGTGAACACTTTTACACGAAGACGGTTAGAAACAGTACCAAAGCGAACCTACCGCGAGAACATTGCTGAAAACCGTAAAAAATAATGACAAGGGCATATTTCCACGACATTGGGCAACAAGAACTGAGCCGGTACTGACTGTGGTTGGAGATCGGGCAAATACCCCTAAACCCAGGATAACAAAGGAATCTACAGGAATGTGTCGAAGCGCTAGGGCAAATAACGGCGTGATGAACAATATAGACAGAAGCCCTAGTGTGGCGGATGGCCAAAGCCGAACAAGATCTCTGACTGATTCAAGGTGTAGTTCCAGCCCTGAGATGATAAATATAACAATAATCTAACCACATTCGGTAAATCAGCTACGACATTGGGGGAGATACACGATCCCCTACGCAAATTGACTGGAGAGGTGTATCATCCAGATACTTTCCTGGCGTGGGCCAAAGCCAACCCAGAAATAGTGCCACGATCAAGCCCAGTGGCATAATCCACCGCGTCCATCTGATTCGCAGCGAACGGTAAAATGTCATGGTAGCCATCTACCGACTGCACCGCAGATGGACCTGCGCAGTGAGCCTATGACTCAGGTCGAGTGGGTGGGTCGTTCAATAGGGCTGCGCTGACCTGTACTTTCATCCTTCTCAGGAGGCTGCGGTAAATAGTCATGTATACGACTATACGTACAATACAACGTACACCAGTAGTTCACTACGTATTGGCAAAACGGAGTGAACGTGTACTGTAGTACAGTAGGTATTTATTTACAA
>OUQQ01000208.1:0-29660 GCA_900404475.1 Spongospora subterranea | reverse complement strand
TATTTTGGTGTGTTGGAATCCCAAATGGTGGGTGTTGGAGCCCCATTTCTAGTGTGTTTAAGTCAAAATTTGGTGTGTGCGGACCTTTTTCTCCAGTATTGTGCACTGTGCGAGCAACGGATAGCCCAGGCTGCGCCACTTGCCACGGACCAGGCCATTGCTGTGGGCTGCGAAATTGGAAGAAACGATTGTTGTATAGGTTGAACAATACCTTGCCCAGCGCGCGGTGAAGAAGCCCTTTCCCATGGCGATGACACGTATTGTAATGAGCCCAACGCCCACTCACTTTATCCAATGCAACAGCAAATCCACGTACAAACTTACGTTAACTATCGAAAAAGATGCAACCGGGACGGTGCCTAGGTAGAGTTTTCATATGAGTTTTTCGATCACGATATCAAGTGGTGCCTGTTGTGGAACGCACAGAAGCCAGTTGTGCACTGCAGATGCAACCCAACAGCACACGTGTGCAACTTGCGACGCCCAAGGCCATCTGGCCCAATTATGCCCACTCAAACAAACACAAATAAAAAATAACATACACAATCCAATCACATGTACACAAAATACTATTGCAAGCTCTCTGTTGGCACACCAACTGCGGCAAAACAAAACGTAATTAAACAATCTCAATCAACATCACTAAACATCACCAGGAAGATGATAAACGTGCCGACCCTCTGACGGTGCAATTACGATCCCACTACGTCCGGAACTCGCGTCATGCACTTACAAACACAGACTCAATATTTACAACACGCAAAAGCAAACCAACAGAGCAGTTACCCAACCTGTTTAATTCAAATCTGTCATCAGAATTACATATTCAAAGACTTGCTTGGAATAGGAAACTGTGCTCTGGAAGAGATCCGAACATCAGGGGCCATTCCGAACACGTCTGTCCAGCAGCTGAGAAATGATATTTGTCAACACGCATGGAATCCACAGCAACGCCAACACTGTTCAGGCTGCGGAAGTGAACCGGCACATAGCGCTATTACCAACCTTTCGTGGTATTCTGTTAAAAAAATATTAGCCAGCCGACGGAGCCATGAATCCAGTCGAGTTCAACATCATATCGGCCCCGTCCCTCAAGTCAGGTTCGACAATGAGGAGGATTACCTTTATGAGCATGTTGATGCAATCGATGATAATTCAGGTCGTATCAATAGGATTAATGCTGCCCACCAGACTAACCTTGAAATTCCCACTGAATGGCGACCTCCAAAGGTTCATTGCGTTCCCGAATCCCCAAACGAGACTCCTATTGTTTTGCATTCCACTCCAGTGTCAAAGCTAATAGATTAGTTGAATTATCTGTCAGAGATACCAAGTTCACGTTTCCAACCGCAATCGATGACGGTGATGATTTTACTGTCAAAGGGAACAACACGTGGCAGGTTCTACAAACTGCAGATCCAGAAATTCGATCAGGCTCTCGAAGATTTTCATTTTGCGACGGTTTCCCAATTGATTCGCATTTTTTGTATTGGTGGACATAACAATTGTTACAGTTACTGGAAGCGTCACCGTCAGACGACATTGGGTGCACGTGCTCGACGCTGATATTCCCGATGTGCTATTAGGCCGACCGCTGCTATTATGCCTTGGCAAAGGTGTGGAAAAACAGTTGTGTGATTTAGGCCAACGTTTTTTTGAAACCATCGACCAACCGTCAGATCTAGAACATCAACTCGAAAAGAAGCTAATTGTCGATGAAGATACTTTTCCTATGGTGCGAACTCTGGCGTCGAAGGATATCTCTTCTGTGTTGAAAAAGATATGCGATGATGCAAGGGACGGCGTTTCTGCTGTTCTGTTTTAAATGCTCATGTTGTTCAGCTAAGAAACAGTTTTGCCGATATTCATCGTGAAGTCTCCCGTGTTCGAGAAGAAACACGACGGCGACCTAAACGACATCAACGTGCCCAAAGGCCAATTTTGCTGTAGGCGATTTCGTGCTTTCCGCTATGCCACAACGTCAGGTGGGTGGCAAGATAAACTTCAAATGGCATGGACCTGCACGTATCAAAGGAGCAGTGTCCGACTTTGTTTTTCAAGTGGAAGATCTAGTTACCAGACAAGTCTCTGATGTGCATTGGCAACGCCTCAAGTTTTATGCAGATTCGTCTTTGAACGTAACTACCGACCTATTAGCTCAAATAGCTCATGATAACACAGGCTTCGAAGTTCAAGAGATCATGGATGTTCGTAAGGAGAAAGACGGATCATGGGTTTTATTGATTAGGTGGTTTGGTTTCACCCAGGAATTTGATACCTGGGAACCACTCGAGCATTTGTTGGTTGAATGTCCGACTCATGTTAAGACTCTTCTCCAGAAAGACGACAGAAAATTTCACGACATTTTGGAGGTTCTCCAGATGAAAGGAGGGAATGAGACGGATCAGACCCGTCTGTTGTCAGGAGTTTTCAGTTCTAATACAGATCTTGTTATCCACCGATCTAATCGTGTGTGTGTGTGTTGGCAACCCGAGTCCAGGCTCGTAATTCCTGAGACGCCAACACAGTTTAGGCTGCGAAACCGGCACAATGAATACCTAGACATATTGCAAAAAGATTGTCAATGGACTGGAATTTTCGAGCTCACGATGGCGTCATTTATTTTCAAAATCAACATCATTTTAATAAGCAATTCAGCGAAGCCATTTCGCACAAATATCCGAAAATGATTGACAATTCCTTTCCAAAACTTCGAAATAGCACGGAATGGAATACGACAATACACCTACTGCATCATAAACAGGGACACCCATTGAACCGAATGAAAAACAGCAGGTTCAACCACTATGCAACTTTGTTTCCAATAAATATGGACGTCCGAAACTCAAGCTTGAATGACGTGATGATAGAGGAACAATGTGAGGAGCAGTACATCTCTCACTACAAAGAAAATGCTAATACTCATAACGACACTCAAACACCAGACGCAACCACCGAAGAACACAGCACACAAAACTCCAATTTTACTGACAAAAACGATGGATCACTAAATAGTGACTGTAAAGAACTCTCCTGTGGCAGCAGGACAAAACAGGGTCTTCAACCAACAGAAACTGATAACAGCATCACAAATACAAACAAAATTAGAGCACATCCAATAGAAGCAAAAAACGACTCATTCCATATTGCACTGAGGATGACAAATCTGCTAGGACTCACGAATTCAAACCGAAAAGGTTGAAATCAATACCAACAATCAAACGGTTCTTGAAAACTGAGGCTGAAGTTCAAGGCCATAAATCCAAGAAAGACACCTCGATGAAAATGATCCCGATTGCAGCCAAATTACATATATCCCATCAATGGTCCAACCATATCCAGGACCCAAGAAACCTTGCTACACCATCCAATCCACAATTACCCATTTTTTCAAACCTCATAAAATACTCCACAAAATACCTCTAGGTAACACAATTACCAAACGCCAACTGGTAACAGAACAACCAACAAAACCCATATTGTTACGACGTCAGACCATGAAAAATGCAAACCGTATTACCAAAATCAACTACTTCGACACAGAACAAAATACGAGACTCTATCAGAAAAAACACAAAATCCTAAACCAGATCGCCAATCACGACTATCGAATTGCACAATGGAATGTCGGCCGGTGAACAGAGATTAAGTCTTATGAACTGGCTCGCTTCACAAACAAACACAATATCGACGTTATATGCATATCCGAGCTAGGGCACAGAACAAGAATAGTCGGATTCCCTAACTTTCACTGCAGCGATATAATCACTCAATCAGCAATATTCTGGAGAGAGGGATGAGATATCCAAACAATTATATCAACATATGTGAAAAATCGCTAATCAACACGCAACTACTACTATTGAATAAGGAAATAATGTTGATACATACGAACATACCACCAGAGGTGAACAATCAGGCAAGATACATGTTCTGGAAAGCAATGGAACAATTTGCAGATGAACAGAATATGCCAACAATAATTACAGGGAATCTGAACACAAAGATAAACGATTTAGAAAAAATCACGAACACCACGAATACCTTGACTCTGTTTTAATGGATTTCTCCATGATAAATGATGTCAACACACCAGCCAGAGGACCAAACAATTTAAACATCACGCTTTGCAATCGAACACGTCTCCCCTTCGTCCAAAGCTGGAAAGCCCACGATGACTTAAGCAGTGACCATCTGCCAACAATTATCAACACTACCATCCCAACAAGGCGGCAAAACACACAAACAATGAGAAACCCATGAACATGCTCATTGATCGAATCACCACCATGAACCGCAATCAAATGACTTGAAAAAAATTTCAGAATGCTATAACAGGGTCGATCCACCACAAAACTATTCGTCGCAACGCATGTCCCTTCTGGAACGATAAACTGAAAATCGTCTTACAGGAGAAAAAACCAGCTCCAAAACAAAATGGCAGCAATCAAGCTTCTCAAACATGTTTTTGAAGTGTGTCGAGTTTCTGTAATTTTCGTTTCCTTTTCTCAATACGCTGAGCTCGGGACAGCAACGTGGACGATGCTAAACAACCTGATCCGTAAACAAACAACATCGTACCTTCGCAACTCGTACCAACAATGCAGTCGAAGAAGCAAATCTAATCTCCGAAAATTTCAGCGCCATTTATAACCCACTCGATATTGAGCTATCCAACGATGAGCGGGAAAAAATACAATGAATTGGTGATGAATAAAACGGTGAAGGGCTTTTAGCCATACACCTGTCTCCAGCAATTGCTGGTCGTCATCAACCGTCTCAACGAGCATCCGCATTGAACCCATCGGCCGCGTAGGTTTTGCTTTAGCGTTCAGGTTGGGCATTTTAGTGCCAGGTGTGCAGTACCATATCTTTTTTAGGGCCAATGGTCGGGTTCCTTCGCTGCCACACAAACCCGATCGCAGATGGCAACTTTCAATTCTGTCGGCAAATGATCCTCCGCTGTTTGGTCTTTCCCCAATATTGTGGGTTCCGATATTGCGACCCAGCGCCTGTCTAACTAGCTGATTGCACTCATTAACCATCTAATGATTGCTACGAGGGACTTTTATATGCGCTGGCGTTGCGACGAACGACATAATATCTCAACTCACCCAGATATGTATTTTTTGACCAAAGGATTCATGAAATTCAACAAAATTGTGAACTTACCCGGTTTTACAGATTTCGATCACATAAAATTCCCACCTTGACTTGTTGCTGAGTTTCTTGACTGTGCCCAGATGTATTGAAGAAGGTTGAAGTGGGAGAAGACGTGGCATAAATGAGATGGCGAGCCATCATTGTGACACACCATCAGCGACCGGCGTGTCCACAGCAAAACCTTTCTTTTGCAGACGGGACCAATTCTGCACCCTCAATACTCTGAAATACGAATTCGCTCGTGGAAAGCCGACAACGTCCCAACAGAGTTTGTGTCATGGACTGAGAAGGGTAATGATGTAGCACAAGACTAGGGAATTCGAGAGCCGCTATCAATACTGTGAGAACAAGCGAGCTCGGACACGAGTTCGAGTACATTCAAGCGATTGCGACAAGTGAGAAAACATAATTCTAATTCAGGTGCGAAACAATTACCGCTAACGGAGGTGCAAATCCACCGCTGATATTGGGGCGGATATTGGTTTCAATTGCCGGATTGGAACATCTCTCAATGGTACCGCTTCACATATTGAGTTGTGTTGTCGTGTGTCGTCCAGTCGGTTGAAACCTCGTGCTGATGTGCGGGCTCATCTGTATTGATACGATTGGTGTAGCGGGTAGTTTACTTTTGTTAAATTCCCATTGACAGAATCTAGTTCATGACCTTTTCCTTCGGTCCACAATCAATGGATCTTCGCCGGATTTTCACGAAATTAATCTGCGTTTCAGTATAGTCGTTGTAGAACGGTTCGTGCTTTGTTTAACAGAAGGAATTTTGCAGACGAAGGAAGTTTATCCAGACGGCGTCATGGCATTCACAAACGACATGAGCTTCACCGGCTTCTAATAGTCAATACAGGGACATTATATTGATATTATTCGGTGGATGTCGACAATCATTTGATGGTGCACGTGCTCGTCCACATAACAGTGCCATTTTCGTATGAAGTTATACTCGTGAACTGGTGGAACACATATTGCCGATATGGCAACGGTTGTAATAGAATATCGACAATAGCGGGGCATTACAATAAGTGCAGATTGGGGGCGCCATCGTGTCCATAGTGGGTATTGCACATGATTGAGGTCGTGGTCCAAGTGCCCACCAGCTTCATCACCCCTTTTGACCATCGCTATCGCCCTACAACAGTTAACGATATCCTCATGACGACCTGCGTTGTTTGCCGACAACCACGACGTTGACGGTTTTATCGGCAAATGGCGCAGACACATCTCGGGTCATACATAAAGTCGTCACATCTCGACGTTCTCCTAAACCAGGCACCATCTTTGGGCATTTTTATCTATTTCAATCATCTTTTTGAAGCGTCGTCCCATCTAGAAAAAACATAATGATACGCCACTGTTTGGTTTGTTGAAAAGATGACGTGGTTTGCCGACACCGTTGTCGTCAACACAAGCAAATTATTCACATATTGTTGACTTTACGAAATATTTCTGTGCACTGCAGTTGGACCAGCTTGAACTTGACGAACCCCCGAAATTGTTTGTCTCACCGATTTGAACACTGGGGATTAGTCCAATAAACCGATTAGAATGTAGATGAAACACTTTCCATCCACATTGACGTCATTCTACTAATAACAGTGTCGAAACTTGTTTTGACACTTTTCAAACTCAATATCGTATTATTGTTATTTAGACAAGACCTCTAATTTCGTTTTCCATTTTCTGGGGAATCGGAACATCATGATCAAGATTAGATTGACCATTTTTCATCGCCGCCGCCTTCACCCGGTATTCGATTTCGTTCTTTGTTATGACGAATATTCCA
The DNA here is from genome assembly GCA_900404475.1 of Spongospora subterranea. Lineage (NCBI taxonomy): Eukaryota > Endomyxa > Phytomyxea > Plasmodiophorida > Plasmodiophoridae > Spongospora > Spongospora subterranea. The sequence goes on along the minus strand of OUQQ01000208.1, from coordinate 22,702 downwards.
CTACTAATACAGGCCGCGAAGAAGCACCAAGTACTGGCGAACGCCTCGGCCCACAATTGCATCGCCACGATGAGCGAGGCCGTGATGGCCAGGCCCAGGCGCCGCGAATGCCTCACCGAACTGATGAACATGCAGCCGACGATGACTAACAGGTACAGGGCGCCAACCGCCATCGTCATCGTGTTCTCGACCTGACCGAACAGCATCGGGAAGCGAATCTGGTAAACGACTCGTAGATTGCTGAGATGCGCTGAAACGGGATCGTTAAGAATCAGGGCCGACATCAAATATCCAAACACCCCGGCTCCTATAACCGTCATCACAAACCGTCAATCCCTCGAAAGTGTTTCAACAGAAGGAACGCGGTGAGAAATCGTCGAAACGATCGATGATTTGAGAATTGTTTACCAGTGAGAGCTAAAACTGATAGAAGAACTCGGCGCTGTTTCGAGGTCCTTTTGCTGGTAAACATCTTCAGGTTGACGAATTGTGCCTCGTCGACTGGATCGATCTCCCGCTTCCGGGGACGATTCAGCTCAAGAAGCGCCATCGTCGCCGGTATAAACCCAGGCCAGAACGGATACGCTGTGGAAAACGGACAATGATATTACTGAGAAAATCCATCGAACAATCGATTGGCCGTTGCGTTCGAGAGACAATCGGGGAGATGACGAAACAATTGAAGAAATTGTGATGATTCGTGAAGAACTCGGTGAAAACAGGTATTACAAAATCGGGAAGACGAGAAAATCGTTTGTCAATGAAATGATCAACAAAAAAAAATCGACGTAGAAGATTGAGATTCGATGTTGTGTCAGATCAGGATAAAAACAACACAGTATTAGTGTGTGATTACCAAAGAATGTAAAACATCTGATGGCGTTCTGATTGTGGAGATGATCGAGCCAGACAAACCCCTCGGCGATCTGCTGTGTCCCAAAGGCGATCGGTATAGAGGCGAAGGTTAAACAGGCCAATTTCTGATTGCGGGCCATCTGGGACAGGAACACCTGAGCGACGTTGGCGAATCCGATCACCATCAGCAACGATCCCAGTATAAAACTGGCTTCAGCCGAGAAGCACATTGTTGACACGTCAGCGATATTGGTCGTTTTGCACTTGGGTCAGTAGCAATTGGGACAATCAATACGATATCCGTTTTGTTCAACGGCACGCGATCATATTCATGGGGCGTTGGGTCCGAATCGGTGAATATTTGGAAATATCTGAGTGATTCGTGTAGGGAGGTCGATAATGAGAATCCCCTAACTGACTGTGATTGATTGACGAATATGGCGCTAGGTTGAGCGCCTTTCTACCCGACCCGATCCGACTTCAACACACAGTACAGTCAGACACAGGTCGTTATTCTGTCGATTAGCGATCCCGATCACGATTGGGGTCGTTTGCCAGGTCCTGGGCCCATTGTAATAACCGGGGGAGATCATCTTTAACGCCTCCAATTGCACAAGTCAGACACACACACATCAATACTGATCGGCCGTTGAGTCGAAAGAGAGAGAGAGTGTATTGGCCGATGGTGTCGCCATCGTGGTAAAATCACCCAACAGGCGTCTCGTTATCTACTTGTCATCAGAGGGCGGTTAAGGTCTTCACATAACAAACCCATTTACCAGAACAGATTACTATAACAAACCACTCAATTGTGTTGCAATGGTGAAAACAAACAGTTCGCCCTGTCACTGATATTTCATTCCTAAATCGGTCTTCAATCGTGAACACTGACACAATTGGGAACGTATCTTTGGTCAAACCCTATTGGGGCAGAGGGTATTTCTGAAGACACGATTGTTGTAATATCTGCCATTTAGATTGAACTTGCACTATAGCCAGAGTGTCCAAGATTGTCACTTTATCAAATATCGTTTGACCTGGACTATCGCTTGGTTTTAAATCCACAATTAAACGACCTGATGGATTATATCCACATCGATGAGAAATGGTTTTACATGACCAAAGTCTGGAACCGGTGGCGGAAGGTGAATAGTGCCGGTTCGAGACTATCGTCATGTAGAGCCATTTCTCGTCAATTTGGCACCGATTAGGTCCTCGAAATGTGGATGTCCATCTGCGACGCTATCATCGACAAGCCAATACTTTATGGGCACAATCTCGTTGAGATCAGTTAAAAAGACTTGATCGCATCTGAATGTGTCATGATCTTGCCCGATTTGATCCACTTGAGCGTCGTCGTCCCAAGAACCGCCACTTGCATGTGCCAGGGCGCACGTTCAAATTGCTCAGAACAGTTTCGATTGTTGCCAAACCAACTTCTTTGTTGCCCGCCCGACATTGCCCGCCAAACGAGACGACACATCACCAGAAAATGATCCATCGTGTGGCGACTGCTGTCCTCGACTCCAAACTATCTTGACTGAGAGTGTGAGGACGTGTCGATGCAGCCTGAACCGCACCCCATGACGGAGATCGCCGGCATCGCTTGACGACACGCGAACGATTTCCTGTATGACGATGGGATAAACTACGGGTAATCAGATTACGATGACCAAGCAATGAAACACGACACCACGATCATTGTATGGATGGAACCGCCAATCAAACCCCACACGCAAATACACAGACTGAGTTCTTGGACTGTTCTTGGCGCATAAAGATGGCGCCATCCCCAAATTTAGCCACTGAGTGGCCCTCTGGAGATTGGCACATCATGTGTGACAGAACATGTTATCCCCAATTCGAATGTCGGCTGCGGTCGTGTTGGTGATGAACTGTTCAACGTAATTCAAACCAATGAACCCCGATCGTCGCTCAACCACCGGATTAGTCGGAATGAGCAAGGTCGTGACCAATACAACAACGGTCAACGGTGAAGTTGTCGCGAATTGGACCCAGTTTCGTCCAACCCCCTGTCGCTGATCGATTACGGCGGATGAACTGTCGCGCCTGAGGTGACGGTCGGCGACGTCGTCAGAATTTCAACCAGACAACGCCATTGCATGCGACGACCGGGAGAGCGAGTTATGGAAGAATACAGTCTGGTTATCGCTGTTGTCAATGTGTTAAGAGCTCGCCATCATGTTGGTCCTGCCAACACATATAACCATCTGATTGGGCACAGCGGCGACCGTATTCGTCCCGATTATCTGGCCATCCGACGACACCACCAATTCCGACTCCCGAACGCGTCAGCCGATCCTCTGGGCCCAACGACCACCACTATATGAGCAATGACGTCATCCCCAAAAACGTCAATCGCTTTATCGCAGCCGTTGGCGGGACGAAAATGAAGAACGAATCCACTCGATCATACTCTGGTTCGACATTTCTGAGCCCGATCGGGTTCGACCAGCTTTAAACTGAAATCAATCCCGGCCGTAATCGCCAATATTAACAGGATTTCCTCAGTGTGATTTCCATCACAAATTAGAGCACGTCGTGTGTTGTGAATACAGAATATATCCAATAAAGGGGCGGTTGAGGATTAGGACAACGAGTGTCAATTGTAATGTAGATCGGCGACCTTCTCAATGGCGCCACACATGTGTTGTTGCTGTTTTACAGCGATCTTGCTGACGATGTCGGTCATCACCGCAACACCATTTTCTCATCGCCTAAACTCGTTCGTTCAGTCGAATGATGGCCATATTCAGAGCCATTGATCCCTATCTTATTCAGTAAATATTCAATGGAGTATCTGCCGCTAATGCAATGATGACATCAGTCAGTGAAATCTCACTGTCCCTGTTGAATATGATCATTGACAGATAACCGGCACATCATCTCCGTTTAAACCCGATCCCTATAATGCCACAATTAGGGTGTTCGCCCCTAATCCAATACGGTTATCAGTGTCATTTGTCTGAAACTGTTCATCAATCAGGTTCATGATCTGGTACCGTCAAGTCGTTCAAACGCCGATAATCCACGGCGAGACGGTACGTGCCGTCCTTCTTCCGTGTTAACACAACGCCATCATCGAGTCCTTGGGCGGATGGCGTTGTGTTAACACGGAAGAAGGACGGCACGTACCGTTTCGCCGTGGATTACCGGCGTTTGAACGACTTGACGGTAGCAGATGCGTATCCGATGCCCAGGATTGACGACGCCCTATCAGCAATGGAAGGAGCCAAGTGGTTTTCAGTTTTTGATATGGCTTCAGGATATTGGCAAGTGGCGGTCGCGGACGAGGATAAACCCAAGACAGCCTTCGTGACGAGAGAAGGTCTGTTCGAGTGGAACTCGATGCCGTTCGGACTACGATGCGCACCAGCGACCTATTGCCGGATGATGGGCAAGGTGCTGGCCGGGATGAATTATGTAGACTGCCTTGTCTATATGGATGACGTGCTGATATTTTCGGCGGACATCGAGTCGCATCTGGACAAGCTGACCAAGGCATTCGAGCGACTTCGGGAACACAACCTGATGGTCAACCCGGCGAAGACCCACCTGTTCAAGAGGGAGGTGACCTATCTGGGCCATAAGATTGACGGCGAGGGAGTCAGGCCGGACCGGTGACTGATTGAGGCAGTGGCGTCATACCCAATCCCAAGGGACAAGAAGGAGTTGAAAACCTTCTTAGGACTGGCAGGGTATTACCACCACTTCATTCGCGAAATCTGCGGGATCATAGGGCTCGAAGTCCATCTCTTCCTTGGAAATCGTCCCTGCCGACATAGCTTCATCATCATCAATGCGCACCGGTACCATCTGATCGACGTTGAACGACGCCTCTTTCCCCGTAGTTACGTGCCGAAGTCGGTAGGTGTCGGTCGCGTTCTCGTGCCTGCTAAGTACCCTCCAAGGTCCCGTTAATCGCGGCAGGAATCTCCGGGATTGCCGTTCCTCCAATACTGGCGCCGATGCTACTTGGGTCACCCAGACCAACCGACCCACGTCCAGGATCACATCCATCCGGCCGTTGTTATAACGGTCTTTCGCAGCTCGATACACGTCTGCCGCCGTCTGCTCCGAGATCTTCCAAGCGGCATGCCTATCTCTATCGCCTCTTGTTCTGTTCCCAGTTTGGGTCATCGGTTCCCGGTTGTACTCGACGGTTGATCGCGTTCCTAGTACCATCACCATTGATCGCTACAGGTCCCTGGTCGTATTTACCTTAACCACATCTCGCTCTCCCAGTCCTCACCTTTCACCCAAATTATCAGTTTCCTTTCCGTCATTTTTCTTTCCCTAAAATCCCTCTGCTGTTGATCCCCACGATTCTATTCAATATCGCCCGTTCCCATATTGACGACACAATTCAGTAAACCCGACCAGAACAGATCCCCCTGATCTGCCGTTAGAATGGCCCAGCGGTCCCCAGGTGGATATCGTCTCGTCCCATTGACCAACGACCCGACCGTGTTGGCCTTGGCCGCTCATAGTCTGATCACCAGTGATGGGATTATGGTCAACACCTCTGTAGGCGGTGCTGTGTTATCGCCATGGCCTCCCTCAATATTGACTGAATAAGGGACGCCCTGGGGGTCGCCTCAATCATCAGACGGGGCAACTGGTGGATGGCGCTGGCAATCTTATCGCCAGACTGCTGTTGGGATCGCGTCTCGGTAATTCCCCGCCCCAATATCGTCATCGTTGTTGTTAAATGGCGCCAGACGGAGAACCGCGAGAATTCGCCAGTATTGAACCGGTCGATAATTGTGGGGAACAGGTCCTGGCCATGATCAACACGAGCACATTGGTGGGTGATGGGCGGTTGGCCGATCGGGAGGTGAGGGAGACAGCGAGAGGGGTCGTGGGATATTGATCTGGGGTGGTCGATATAGGGGAGGATATGGGCAGACACACGTGATGATGGAGCGGTTCTGACAGGCGATGGACGAATTATCGCCAGAGTCATACGATTATCAGGTAATGACGTGTATGGGAGAGGGGGAGACGGGGCCATGGGGGGACCGGGCTCTTTTATGGACCACTTTTACAGAAAATCATTTTGTTTTTCACAATCCGCGTGTTATCAAAATTTCCTGTGTTTCCAATCCCTTTTTTAAAACAGCTCATCAAACAACACATGATCTCCCTTCGTTGTGGATGTTTCCTCTCCATAAATTTCGCCATTGTCCCGACCTGGGTCATTGCGATCGTATCTTTGACCCGCGTTGTCCCATTTATCAAGGACATTCCCGGGAATTTCCCTCTCTAAACTCTGTTCGTTCAAATCACAGGTCGATTAATCACATTTGTTCAACCGATAAGAGCAACGGTCGAACCCCGATTGGATCTGGACCCGATCGTGGCCGAGGCCTTATCCCATAGCGTTGTTGACGGTAACGGGTTCATCGTCAACGCCCAGGTAACGTCGTGTTGTTGCCACCTGTCGTAACGAAATCAGAACACGGACCCCTAACGTTACCGGTTTGGCCAAAGGGACAACCCTGGGCCAAGGTCGATGGAACGGGAGCGATTCGGGACGTGAACGGTATCGAGATTGGGGTGTTGGCCGAGCACCTGGCGCCAGATCCGGGTACAGAAGGAGGTGGCGGTGGAGGAGGTGGAGGAGGAACAACACCAGGGACGAGTCACAACTGGCCAACACTATCGTCATATGGACACCGGGTCGTGAACTGCACCGACCCCCAACTCAAGGTCAACACTCCCATTCACAACATATCGCGTTTGGCGACTTTTCATCGTAATTCATTCGTTCGTCGCTCAACATCGACGAAATCGTATTTTTGGAACCATTGTAGTGTTGTTGAATTCCCCCGATTTCATTGCCGTGCTTTACTCGGCTCTAGCACTTGTTCTCATGATCCTCATCGTGTTATCAAACCCAATCCCAGAACTCACAATCAATGGCCAGGACCTATTGGAGCGGGAATGGCGTTGGGATCCGTCGTCGGCCCTGTTCTATTCGGCTGGTGGTGATGTCCTGGCCCGCATCCTTCCCGATCACCATATACAGATGGCCGATATGACAATCGTGGCCATTGTTCAATATCATCCTGTCGATTCCGGTCGGATCCCCTCTCCCCTTTCCGTTCCCTTTCTCCACGAATTTCGTTCAATTGTTCTGTTGTTCCCCCATTTCAATCGATTAATCCTATTTCTCCTATCGTGTTCGACCTCTTTCGGCGTCTTGTGCGGTTTTCAACAGTGTCCGAACTCGTGACGACATATTGTTGACGAACGAATCGGTGTAGGTGGTGTCGATCAGATCCCGATTCCGTCCAATTGTGTAAAGCTTATCGGTCATGGAATCCGCTGCTCAGACGACGACCTGTGCGCGCGTCTCGAGCGATCGGTCCTCGATCAGGACGGTCTGTTCCACTGCCTGGAGGCGGGAGCGGGGCCCGGATCGCCCCCCGTCGACACAATCGTCGCCAAACTCCATCCCAACCAGATCCACATCGTCGACAAACAGTTCCAGATTATCGCCGAACTGATTGTTAATCCGACGATGCCATTGCCAGGTACTGGCCCATTGTCCAACAATAACGACCGTCCGTTTTTTCATATTTATTGCCGAGAACTGTTCGACAGGTTTTCGTTCGACTTTTCGGAACAAAATGTGAAATTCGCTGTTTTGGCGAAAACTAATATGTTTTTTGCAATCAGTGTCGAGTGGGCCGGAGACGGCCGATCAGCGCGCCGATCGCTGCATCTTCGAGCTGACCCGGTTCGATCGCCTGGCTGGAAATGGTCCCGATAAAAACGCCACTGCCGAAGGGAACACATCAGGCGAAACGGTATAGACCATTGACAATCACAAACAGCCAACACACGATAGTCTTCAAAACCCAACAAATGATCGTGATGGGAAAACCACCACGAAGGTTTTTGTTTTGGTTTGTCGACGGCAACGCCTGTTGAAAAATCACCTTCTTGTGAATCCCTTTCCGTGTTGGATGAGATAATCACCCGAATATCACTGGGATTTATCATTCAACAACTGGAGTTGATTTATCCGCTGTTCATGTGCATTGCCAACTCGTCCGGCAAAACCCGATACCAAAACCCCATTCCACACAGATTTGGGGAGATTTCACCATGAGTCTTTAGTTGTGGGAACGATGACGTGTTTGGGTGCTGTGTCGCCGGGCAACTAATGGCCCTGTGCTTTGGTCGCAGGCCGACGTGTCGATGGACCTGGCGCCATTTACGGTGGATCAGTCGCCCGATCTGGCCCAATTCCCCGAGAGGGATGGGGGAATATTGCCCCCCGGGTTCGACAGTAAATCATGGCAAAAGACGGTCGATGCCGACAACCACATCGTATCGCCACCTCTAGGTCTCAAACACATTGCCAACAAACACGCCATTTTGCCGATTTCCCTCATCAACAAAAACACGTGTGAACGAAAAAAGCTTTTGATTCAACGGAAAATCGTCTGGTTTTTGTGGTTCTGTTCAGTGTTTCTTGATTGTTTCTGAGCGATCACAGAACCAACGGAAGTTTCGCCTCAAATGCGAAACACTTCCAGAAAATTGTTTTCGTTCGTGGTTTTGAGTTTTCCTTTTACCATTCTGTCGACCGCTGAACACAGGTTCTTCTGATCAAATCTTGAACCACTATCGCTTCATCTTTGGACGGATTTGAGCAATGCTGCGTCGTTTTCTTCTGAATTTGATGTTATTCGAATCGACGCTGATCTGTGTGTGTTAGTCCCTCTGTCGTATAAACGGCCAAAGATCGAGCCCCAGTCGTCATTGGTGACGGCCGAGATCGTTCGCAGCTACGAAGTGATGTTGGACGTGTTCCAGAGGAAGATCGAGGGCGCCCAGTTCACATTCCTCTTCCTCGATGGACTCGAAACCGGTATATCCCCCCACGTTCTCCCCAATCATCATCGATGTTCCTTTTTGCGTTTTCCGCCGATCGATATCGCAATCGCACCGTGGGATCAACGTCGTTCTCTGTTTCGTTGTTGATTCTCGTTTGGGAATCTGAATATCCCACTGGCCAAATCCCGTCCTGATTCTATTCGGTTTTAGTGCTCGACAAGAAGGTTCGCGCCAATCTCGGCAAATACCTCAATCTGTTTGTCAATCTGGAATGTCTCGGTCTTCGTAAGGGCGGTTTGCGACGGTATCTCCAATATTCCAATCACTGCACAATGATTCCCTTTTTCTGCCCACTCGCTCCATATTACCTCCTTCGCCTGATATATTCAATTTCCACAAACGCAATTCGCTGTTACACATTTCAATTCGTCCGATGTCTCGCCTGTTGTTTCGAGATCGTCTGATTTTTTGTCGAATCTTGTGATTGTTTCCAATTGTCGTTGATTGCTTGTCATGGTCGTGGCCGGTTCTGAATCCTTATTCTGTGTGTTGTTTTCGTCACGTGTTAGGCTCGATAAGGTGTCGCTACCCAAACTGACGCAGATGAACATCTCGTACAACCTGTTCGCCGACGCCGCCGCCGTCGTCAAGGCGATCAGCTCCGTCCCCGCCCTGCAGATCCTCGATTTCCGCCAGAATCCGCTCATGGATCTCAAAGGGTCAGTCCAATCCGACCATCGTCGCCCGATTTTTCCTCCGTTTCTCGTTGCCGTTTCCGTTCATTTGTCGAACGTTATCGTTTGAGGATTGTTTTCACTCTGGTCGCTGATCTGTCCCCTGTGCTCAAGATATGATCCCGATCACGTTCCTGATCCCGATCACATCCTTTGGCAGACGCTATTGCCCAAATGCCCAAACCTGCTCACCCTGAACGGATCCGTTCTGGATCCGTATCGCAAGTCGATGGCCATGGCCAAATCCAAAACCAAAGTCGGTCGACTCCTTCTTTCCTTAATCCGATCCACAATTAACGTTTGTTCCGACAACGATCAATTCGAATTACCGTTTTTTCGACCCCAAAATTCATTGTTTCACCATATTCCATATCTGGATTGGGCGGTTTTGGAGAACAAAGAACGCGTTTCCTGATTTTGGCTGTTTTGCCCGAAAGGACACAAATGCATCTGCTAACCTGTGGCAACAGGATATTCGCAACAATCGGAGCTGGAACATATTCCTACTGTGTCTCGAGCAGCTGCCCGAGATGGCGCACCCAGATTTCGAGCACGAATTCGCGGTCGGTGATGGTCAAATACATATCATTTACCCAACTGCGTTTGTTCCTCGACCTCTTTCCCCATTATTGTGTTGACAGTTCCAATCGAATTTTTGTTTTTGAACATCTTCAGTTTTCCCATTTTCAAGAAACTTCCTGTTGGAATTGACTAATTTTTCGATGGTCGGCGATTGTGGTTTTGGTATTGGGTTCACCGTTCAGTATCCGACGAGTGATTTGTTGATTGGCAATCGGTTGTCCCTCTGCTAGGCCGGGAACATCCTCTCCATGGACCTGCACCATAAGGGTCTGACCGCCGTCTGGATGTTTCGCTTCGTGAACATCACGACCCTGAACCTTGCCGATAACGGATTGACGTCGATTGAACATTCCGGGGTAAGACGCCTTTCGCCGCCATCGCTTCCTGTTTTGCTTTCTTTCAGATCTAGATGTTGTTTTTTCGCTGTTCGATAGTTTCCAAACCAACGAGATCATGATGGTTTGAGGGAAGATGAATTGTGTTGTTGAAATGCGATTTGTTTCGAATCGATTTTTTGACTAATAGCGGTAATTCAGTTCGAGAAGCTGCAATCTCTGGTGAACCTCGATCTGAGCGATAACGACCTGGACAAGTCTCGCAACTACCGCAATCTGAATGTGCTCGCCCTGATGTCCAGTCTCCAACGTCTCTCGTTAACGGGCAATAAATCCCTCAAGAACTATCGTCAGGTAGAAGGACAACCTCTCGATAACGGCTCCCGTCCACACCAGTAGAAAAATCCGTTTTTCACCAGATTCCGACTATTGTTTCACACGAGAAAACGCAAATTCTGAGTCATTTGGCCATTATCGTAGGAATATCTCATCAACTCGCTATTTCTGGGAAAATACATCTTCAAATGATTCTGAATAGAAATAGGGAACGCGTTTGGAATCGTTTGATTGCGTTTGACGAATTGGGGAATATCGGCCAATGATGATTGTTTTTGTTGAGTTCAGGCGGTGATCTATCTGACCAGGAACCTACGTGGGTCGAATAGAACCCTGGGCCTGATATCGCTGGACGGCGACACGATCGGGATTGAGGAGCGGGTCGAGGCGATCGCCGCGCTCGGCAAGAAGAAGGACGCGGTCGCGGCGCGATGGACCCTGAACCTGATCATGCAGTTCGGCCACCAACAGGTCGTCACCCTCCCTGGATTCGAATCGAAGGTCGGTGGTGATCTGTGTCAACGACATCGATCGCGTCCACTGTGTTTGGCCGAAATGACTTTGACGAAAAACGATTTCTGCTCGGAAACGCGCTCTGAAATTGGTAATCGGTGATGCAGATCCATATGCTGCTGTTCCCGAGACGCGCCTTCGAGAAGGTCGATATTGGGAAGTTCGTCAATATTCAGGTGCTGGACCTATCGGGGAACCGGCTGACGACAATTGAGGGACTTCACCTCCTAACACGGTGCGGTCGACACGATCACACCGCTTTTAGAACCGGAATTCGCACCAGTTTTTGAGGATCAATTCATCTCTTTGCGTTCCGTGTTTTTCCCGCAAACGAGCACGATATTCCATGGACGTGCGGTCCGAACAAGACAAGTCGTTGTTGTGATTTAGATTATACAGATTGTGATTTCGACAGTTGTTTTTAGTGTCGAATAGGCGGATTGACATTCTGATGGGGATCGTGTGTGTGTGTGTGTTTGTGCAGATTGCGATGTCTGGATATATCGGGGAACCCATCACTGAACCAATCGGCCGTCCTGAAGCAGATGCGCGGGTTTCGCGACCTGGAACGGGTATCGGTGGCGAAGACGCCGGCCAAGGCGGATGCCTCCCATACACGGGACCTATTACAGGCTCTCATACCCAATAACGACAAGTTATCGGCATTGGAAGGTGATCGGACGGTTTCTCCACATCAATCAATATATCCCTGTCCAACCGACCGCCGTTGAATTCAAAACGATTTCGGAAATCGCCGTTTCCTAAAAAACAAAAGATGTGAAAAAAACTTCAGAAATCGTCGTTTTTTCATAAAGCCAAAACGGTTTTGAAGGTGTTGCTTAGAAAATGTTTGAAAACTGCAACGAATCCGAGTTGATATCGAAATACATCACCCAAATCGTTCCAGTTCGTGGACCTGATCTGACCCCTGATGTTCAGGGCGTTATATCGATTTCCTGGACCGTCTCAACTGTTTCCAAAAGCTGAACCGGAAGAACAAGTCGGTCGATATCGAGCTGTACCGGACCCACCTGGCCATGTTGTCCTGCGCCACACCCGTTGTCGGGCGGCGATATGGCTATGGCGATGTGGCGCCAGGGATCCAGTACCAGCCCGCTGACGTGACCAAGATCGCCGCCATATCCCATCTCGAGCTGAAACAGTTCGCCATTGGCGAGTTCGTCAACGTTACGACGGTGGATCTGTCGTTCAACTCGCTGGTGGCGTTACCGACCGGTCTCCACACGTTACAGGTGAGGGATTGTCCCCACTGGGGTTCCTGTGCGCCATGGACCCTGAACCAGTCCCAACAATCAGTCGTCTGCACATTTTGTGGACGCGATTTAGTGTTTCCCTTTTGTCCCTGTTTTTTCCAGATTATTCCTGTTTGATTTCATCAGATCAGTTCTTGTCGACACATGTCGCTTTCAGATTTTCCGGTCACGATCATGTGTGTTGAATTTAAGAATTAGTGGTCGAATTCCAGTAATTAACACGCCAATTATTACTGGTATCTGAGAGTTAGCGCCACTTGTTTTGAATTCAGAAACTTCGTTTTCTTGATCTTCGATCGAACAAGATCACGACGCCGTTGAAGGAGGTGGCGGCGTTCATGGACCGTCTGAACGCCCTGGAGGTGGTTCACATCAGGGGGAATCCCGTTATGCGAACAGCCCAAGACCGCCTCGCCTTCATCGCCGCCATTGAGAAAATGAAACTCGTACGTATTGATTGAACTTGTTTTCCAACGCTTTTCCTGAGAACAGCTCACACTTTCATTCGTGTTTTCTTTTCAAGTTTTAACGGCTCGAAAAGGGTTTATATGAAGTGATGAGCAAAGCTCTCGCTGCGTTTTCTCACACTTTCGACCGTATATTCTTGGCAAGTGTGGACGGCAATTTCAACAATTTCCAGCCAGCGAACGTTTTCACACTTCGCTGCGTTTTCCACTGCATTCGATCGGGATCTGAATGGCGACAGGTCGAATGCACTCTGCACTGTGTGGACACTGAGGTCAGCTTGGACGAACGGGTCGATTCCTGGATTGGGGCTGGTGGTGATCCTGGCCAGGCCGAGACCCTCAGGTACAGGGCCGCCATATTCCAACGCGTCCCCAAAGGCGTTCAACCTGACCAGGTCAACGACACAATTTCACATCTGATTGTCCTGGCGAATCGATGGCAGTTCGAAACGGAACACGCTTCAATGCGAATCGTTCGCTCAATGTGTTGTGGGTTCAGGTGACGTCGCTGGATCTGAGCGGGACCAACATCTCGTTGTTATCGCTGCGCGGGTTCGTCAACCTCGAGAAGCTGTCGCTGCGAGACAATCGCCTGCCGCGCTGCTCGGGTGCCGAGATCGAGAAGATGACCGAGCTGCGGGTTCTTGACCTGACCAACAACAAGATCGCCGATCTTATGGGTATTCCCCTTCTCTGCTTTTTCGCCGCTGAAACCTTCGTTCCAGAACGAGTTAGGACAAGATGGTTTCGTAACTCGGAACTGAACGAATTTCCATGCGCGTTTCGAGCAATTCTGGTTCTGATCGGTGTGTTTATTGTTTCAGACGTGGTGAATGTGGTGAACCAGTTGCCAAAGCTGATCTATATCGGTCTGGCCGGGAACCCGCTGCCGATCACGTACAGGAACGAATTCGTCGCCAAAAGCACCAGCTTCACCCGCGTCCTGAACACGCTCGTGTTCATCGACGCCACCGAGGTGTCCATCGACGAGGTCGTCAACAACGTCAAGGACAGCGATGAAGACTTTAGGTAATCTGGTCCCGAAAAACGAAGATGCGTCAAAAGGGGTCAACCAGTTCTGTCTTTGTCAACCAGTTCTGTCTTTGTTTCGTGATTTTGTAATTCCACTCGTGGCCAATACGAGTTTCGTATTTTCTTTCTCCGATCAAAAACAAATCCCATCGACGCAAAATTGAACGGATTAGTCACTTTTTGTCGAATACAACGGAATTGAAGAGCATTGTCAAAATATCACATCGAGTCCCGAGGACGATGGTTTCAAAAACAGGTTTTCATGTGCGCGTCGAGAGATTTGACACTCTGAATCTATCTTTTTTTTGCGTTTTGACACGGTTTACAATAGATGTTTCGCGAACTGACAGAGGGGAATTTGTTTCTGATGGGGGTCAACAGGTTTGACCTGGCTGTTCATCGTCGGAGTGCACCGCCGGTCGAGACGATCGTGTTCGATCGGCAAGCGCCGCCCCCGCAACGATATGAGATCGTCACCCTGGACCTGTCGTTCTGTTCATTGACGCGCATCGATTTCAGCGACTTCTCGTCGCTGCGAACGCTGCGCCTGAACAACAACCAGATTGGTTCGGTTTCTCGTTCCAACGACTGTCGTACGTCGCGTTCCTGATCTGACCTACACAGATGTCAACGCTCTAACGCAATCGAATCTGGATTCGTGCAAGGAACTGCATCACCTGTACATTGGCCACAATCTGTTGGCGAAATTCCCAAAGGTGTCGAATCGCACCTGGGATGATGATGTTTGTGGGTGTTTGACATGACGATGTGGGAACTGCTCCTCGGTTCAGATTGTCGGTGTCCTGTCGAAGCTGCACCATCTGTCGATTCTCGACATAATCGGTAATACCTGTTATCCCGAAGTGAACAAGAGCGATCGGCACAAACTCCTGAAGGAATGGCCCATGATTGAGACCAGGTCAGTGGTTTTCACGAGACAACACCTGACGACCTCGGGGTCGTTCACTGTCCCCTTCGTGTCGGAACACTAAACGCTGCCCAATGTGGCCAGGAAATTCCCTTTGAAGCTGCTGGACGGCGTGCCGGTTACGGTTCGAGAACGGATCAAGGCTTCGGCATCGCTGCAAACCAACCTTATCGAGGAAACGCGTCTTGGTGAGTCAAATAGAGCTGTTTTGTGTAGACTCCGGTCTGATCACTGTCCAATTTTTTTGCAATTTAGATCTGACAATTTACGAGCGCCAGAAACGTCTGCCGTCGGGAGAACCGGATTTATCGCAAACCGAGATCGACCTCTCGAACTCCGACCTTCAACTGGTCAAACAATGTTTCGATTCGTTGAGAATGCTACAGGTACCCCGCCAGCTACACATTTAGTTAGCGGTTCCCGCTCCCCTGTATTTGCATTTTGAAAACACTCAGCCACTCAGTGCACTGGCAAATTTATGAAAACGGGACAGTGGTTGAACTGTATTTGGGTTCCTGGTAATAAGTCCCCTGCAGTCGTGATCGGTTCCAGGAGCACAGCACACACGTTGAACAATCACTTGACCAGAATCCGACACGGAATTGGGTTGTTGTGTCATTTTTGAGGTGATCCTGGGTTGATGTTGTGCGGTGTCACACAGGTTGTGGATTTGAACGATAATGCGTTGCGGTCGCTGGCCGGTCAGGGCCTGGACACATTACCACATCTTCGCAAGCTGCTAATATGCAGGAACGAGTTTCCCTCGTTGGATCCCGTTCTCGACTGGCTATCGGATTTGCACGCGTTGAAGGTATTGCCCAGAATCAATCTCGACAATTTTTACAGAGTTCGTTACGTCAATATGTCCCCGAGATTCTTTGTGATCAGTGCGAAAACATTTGATAGACCGTTTGACAGAAATTGTGCAATAGGAGGTGGATTTGCAGCAATCAACAACAGACGGAAGGACGAAAGAGATCGAATCCTACCTGGACGTGGTCGGATATCGCCTGCGAGGAGTCCATCTTATTGATGGCCAGCGCAATACCAACGTCCTCGAGGGAATGCAGCTGGATGCCCAACGTAATTCTGCAATCACCACCAATATATGTCAATCATTATCTGTCTTTGTTCATTGACGTTGTTCACTGTATTTTTTATGGATTTGTTTGTTCAGTTCTTGGTTCGTGGAGTCGTAGGTGTTTTAGGATTTTTTCATCAAAGCACGACACATGACTGTGCAACGCAATGAACACAATGGCATGGACAGAATTTCTGTGGGACGTGGCCGGAGTCGGACCCAACCAGTGCGTGAACGTCGACATCAGCAACAAAAACATCTCTGCCGAAATGTTCTTCTTCGTCGTCGCTGCTCTTGGCGAGTTGCGATCAGTCGCCAACCTGAAATCAGCCGGCAACCAATGGAATCGTGGCGATAAACGCGTTCTCAACTACAGGTTGGCCCCACACCTGTCGTTCATGTTACATTATTTGTTACACTCTTCGGTGACTGGAATCACTGCTGCTCGTCACGTCGTCAACGCGACCTGAAATCGGCACTGTCGCACGAATGTGTCTGTATCGTTGCGCACTTTGTTCAGCCACAGTGGCCGTTGCAAATTTCGTTCCAAATTCTAACGGGTTATTGTTCACGTTGCAGAATGATGTGTTGATTGATTCAGTTGTATTCATCATTGAATATATTGATGATGTGCCGTTTGTGACAAACAACTGCCTGAACATGAAGGAGTGCGGGCTACAAGAAGGACGTCTGTCCTCTGTAGCACACTACCTGACACTATGGATCAGTTGTCCATCAGCTTTTTTTGAAATGAAAACTATATCGATTTCAGTCACGATCCCATCTTGGTCCACCTGTTTGATTGTTCACGCCATGAAAGTTCCAATTGCTTTTATCGAAATGCGAACCTTAAAATTATTTGGCACCTTATCCAATTTGTATGTGTTCATGGTTGCATGCATCATTTCTCAAGAATGTTCACCTGCTACGTTAGCGCAACGGCTCTTTTTCTCGTTGACAACTTTTGCATATGAAAAACTGAAAGAGTGGCTGTATCTTTACCTCCACCCAGGCAATATGTGATATATGGTTTGGGGCGTACACTGATCGTGCTTGACGATGATCCCATATCCGATGACGAACGGCTGAACGCAATTGAGTTCGTTCAAAAAGAAAGTTCTGCGCGGAATGCCGTTAGGTAAGCTTACGCTGAACAAAACTTTGAATATGACCTAAATCGACCTTCCTTGCTCAGCCGTGTACAAAAAGGAGGCTGGGTCGCCGCGAAAGACAAGGCCTACGCCCAACAACATAAACTTACTGCAAGCGAGGCGCGCAAGAACGTCGCAGGAGGTAAGAATTTCACACCCAACGCCAGTTTTCCCACATCGTAGTTTACACTACACTGCATGAAGTCATTGCTCTCAAGGCGCGATGCATTGGCTCGAATATGAAGAAATCACACTTTTCTATTTGGCTGAGTCATGTTGGTCAGGTCCGTCGTTCAGCGACAATAAGGCCTTAGCGAATGGGGCAACCGGATCGGGGAGCGGAGCAACTACAGTGTCCAATGCCATGGCAACAGTTTCAAATGCAACCGGCGAGGTCACCGCTGCCATCGTCAACGTTGCTGCAGCTCCTCTGTTAGCCGTAACTGGATCAATTTTAGTGAAGGTAGTTCCAAAGCCGCCTTGTGTTTCAAGAGCCAAACTGACTATTTCCTTACCTCAGTTGGAAATCATGATCAATTTCCTGCAGATGTATTCCCTTGTATATGCCATCAACCTGAACATTCCATGGCCCAAGCTTTGGATCGATCTGTCCTTTTACGTAAACGCAATCACCTACACTGACTAGAAATACCTTCCAGATATCGAATCGACTGTTTTATTTTATATCTGTGAACGTTACACATTCTCCTTGTTTGCACAAAAGCTCTTCGAAGTCCTGTTTACCTCAATGTACCTGCCAAGCTGTGATCCTATGATCTGTGGTGTGCCGTTAAAAACGCAGAGACCTCATTCTAGGCATTACCGCAATTGCAGTCATTTGTTTTCAATGATTCACGTTATGATCTAAAACAATGTATTTTCTCGTACTCGTTTTCAATTGGTGCACATATTTTTCTACCTAGTGAACAAAAAATCAGTTTCCATCGATTAACGTTATTTCGTTGAAAACCACAGCTGGTTACAACATCAATTCTATATGGCTGTAATGTGGCGGGTCGCTGATGTGATTGTTTCAGGTTGTGTTTTTTTCATTCGATATTGACCTGGTATTCTCGTTCAAGCTGAGCTCGCTCGCCGTGTTGAAATTCTTCGTGATCATGGCCTTACCCCTCATCTTTATTCTTTTTTACCTATTAGGAGCTTCTCTGGACGTGGAAACATTCCGCCGTCGCTTTGTGACCAACTGGAGCAACACCAAATTCAAAGTAATTCCATTACGTCATATATGAATATCACGAAATGATTTATTTGGTTTTCAACTCAATCTATGGTTGCAAAATTTCTATTGCGGGGGCCACAAATTTAACACAGCAGAAACCACCTTTTGAGGATGTTCTAGGATTGTCGTTAACGCTCTTTCTTTATTCAAGAGCAGATGAATTATGCGTTTAATTTCATTGTGAGTTTACTACTACAAAATTTATATTCAAAGACCGTTGCGGGGTCTGTGTAAAATTCACAAAGCTTTACATTATGCGAGAACAATAACGCATATTGCTGCTTTCTTAGGCTTGGTGCGTGTTGGTGTCTTGGTTTCTGATCTCCTTCGGAAGTTCGATGGCGCTATACCAGTCCAATATCCAACGCGTGCAGAACTTGAAGATGACAGACGGAAACTTCAATGGGCTAATGGTTCAAATGATGTCACCCATGTTGGCCATTTTAGCTATATGGTACTTCATTGCATGGGTAATAATATGTTGAGAAATTGTTGTCTTTATGCAAAAGCTAAAATTGCTGTATGCAAGCGTTTTCGAGCCAACTGTGTGGATGTTGCACCTGAAGACTTCCTTCGCTGGTGGTACAAAGGCAACTACATGATTAGGCGCATATCCTTATTCAGCATTACCGTCTTGTTCTTACCCGTTGCTCGCGTTATAATGCAGCAATTTCAGGTACAGAAACACACTACCCACAGATTTCTCTTTTTGGTTGTAGCGAGCAGCATCCCTATGACACCTTTGTGGCACGAATTCAACGCTCACCTACCCTTGGTGCTAAGTCCTTGTTGCGGTCAACTCTTTAGTGCAGCAATGATCATCTTGTACTATATCCCGACCGTAACTGTGTTTCTGTGGAGTTATATCTAATCCAATATGTGGCCATTGGTAAGTTAACCAAGAATATGTGGAAAACAATGCCAAACTCAAATAATGTAGCATTTGCGGCAATATACATCATTGGTTTGCCGATTTTTTTCGGGCGCCTCATATCGCGTGCGACAAAGATGATCGATGCCCATGGCTACACGGACGAGGCTGCTGTGTAAGCCAACATTTTGTGTGATCAAGCGATCGTATAGCTTATGGTTGAATTGCGTCCACAGTTACAATGAGCTAATCGCGGGACTGAAACGCCAGGCGCGCCACGACAAAGATGTGCGTAAAAAAATCAAAGAAGCTGTAGAACACCTTGACACCTTCTACGCCAATGAGGTACAATCACACATTTGCTGTCGTCCTCTGTTTTGTTGTTCAGCTCTTGCAATGATTTTCTTACGGTGATGTGAACAAGTTCGCTTTTTCGATCCCACTTTGCCTTCTTCCATTTCGTATTGTATGCGAATTCAACTGGCGTTGACAATACTAGCGGAGTTGAAACTTTTCGAAATATCGCATTGCTAGTTTGGAGGGTTCTAATATGTAAAGCGCGATGTAAATGTTGTATACCCAGGTTGCATTGAATCCAGTACCGCAAACGTACCTTTATGGAGCATATCAAAGACGATTCAGATATTTCAAATTATTCCAGATGTTTCAAAAACTGGCCATTGTTCTGGTGTCGTTATTCATACCGAACGATTTGCTTGTCAAGAATGCCAAACTAGCATTGGGCAATGTCTTAGTCGGTCTCGCAGCCATCTTGGCAATCCTATTTCGCCCGTACCAGGTGCTTTGTCCATACACAGTCACATCTCTCCATTTTCCGGTTCAGGAAAATTATGTTATTCAGCTTTGCGAAGTTGCAAATTTGATCTAAATTATGCTACTCTCTTTTTGGACAACGTTGGGACTATTGCCAATCATCTCTCATCTTCGATTCGATTCGATTATTAATGCCTATGGTGCCTAACCATTATTTGCTTGCTTCCACAACAGGATAATTATGAAAGTATATTGGAGATATCGTCGCAAGTGGCGAATACGGCCAATATTACTACAGCAATTTTGTTGGACGTAGGTTCACGAATATTGATTACATTCAACATCGTTTATAATGTATCGTGTGCAATCTGCCAAAGTGGTTGAAGCAATTTTGAACGTAGAAATTGTTTCTGACTATCGATGGTTAACCAAATTGCTTTAGGTGGGTCTTCCCAGTGTCTTCGGAGCAGCTATTTTGTTTCTGTTCAACGCAATATCAATTGTCATGTTCCTCTTCACAGTGCTGGCATCTCCAGTTCGGCTGTTTCTGGCCGCAAGAAAATTCGCGTTGCAAAACCAACGTATTTTTGAGGTAAAGGCGAAGAGAAAAAGCTTATCGTGCTTTCTGTTCCAATTATAGCTTGTTTTACGGGTACGCTAAGTTAACTTGCTGTTACAGTTGGCAAAAGCTACAAATGCGGCAGAAGAGCAATTCGAGAAATTGGCACAGGAATTACCAGTGCTTGATTCTTTACCGGTCCGTTTGTTGCTGCTTGTAATGCAACTCAGTCAAAGTAAACCCTTACCCCTTTTAGGCAGTATTAGGATCTGTTACTACAGCTGCTTCGCAGTTTTCCGTAGCTCCAACGATTGCAAACGTTGCAACTGAAGCTGGAAGTATCGCAGCAGGTGCTCGAAACACTACTGCGGGGGTCGCGAGCATGGTTTCGCAAACAGCAGTCACGACGGCAGCAGCAGCAGGGGATGTCTCGTTGGCGAACGCGGATAAAGTCAGGCAAGTTGCTTCAAAAATGACAGCACCATTATCAGTACCTGCCAACGCGATGGCCAGCCATGTGGCAACAATGGTGCAAGACTCTTCCCCCATAATATCTAACGCAGCGAAATCGGCAACGACAATCGCTTTGTCGTCAGGTGCATTAGCCGCATCCACGATACATGACGACATTGACCTCCTAAGGGCCAACGAGGACGTGCGCATGCTCGAAACGTCAATATCAAACGCAACCTCCGCGTTTCCAGGCGCCCATAATGTCGAAGCACTATCTTCTTCAGTGGCGGCCACTGCGAAATCCGTTGACCCAACGGTTATTTCTGAGTTTGCGTCCGACATTGAAACGCAGATACAACCTCTGAAAAACACTGGAACTTCCGGTTTGAGTTCTATCAGCAGCATTGCTGCAGCAAATTTTGATTCAATCCATAATGCTTCTGAGAAACTTGTTACTGTGCGTGATCTGAAAGTGCAAGTCCAGAATAGCGGGGCATTTGTAGCTGAAAATGTTGCGAGTGTGGTTCAACAAGGGTCAAATGGACTGAGTGAGCTAGTTGCGGAAGCAAGCTCGAGTTTGCGTGAAGGTGTTGAAAGCCGTCGAAAGGATGTTGATGCAATGCTCTCCTCATTGAATGATCAGATCGAGGCAAGCGATAGCAATGCCGGAAATGATACAATTCAGGGTCCGGTTTTGTCCAGTACGCTACCAGACAAACTTTTGGGAATTGATGTCAAACAACTCCAACATCCTCAGCTTGACGATGTTTCCTCTAAAATTCGCACTGCAGCAGCATCGCATGTTCCATCAGATGTCTTGGACCAGGCTGCGATATTTAGTTCTCAAGCAAAAGAGCAGTTTCGAGGGGCTTATCACACCTTGGTTAGCGATATTTCCGGTGACGCTTTGCCCACTTCGTCTGCATCAGTGTCTGCACATATTGGGGATGTGGGCTCAAGGTCGAAATTCACAAGTGTATTGCCACAAGAAACGTCTTCAATCAGTATGGGCAATGTTCAGAGTTCTATGGGGCAGATTTCTGAGACAGGTGAAACAATAAACGTTGCCCATCTGCAGCGGGTGGGTGCTCAGGCGCAGTTATCCGGCAATGCAATCGGATTGGACAATCTAGGCAGGATGGCTTCACAAGCTTCGTCGCTTACTCCTGAAGTCAACATCGACAATATGCAAAGGATGGCTTCACAGGCCTCGTCGCTTGCTGAACAGGTCAATCTGGAGGATATATCCAGTATGGCTATGCAAGCGGCGTCGATTTCCCCTGAGGCCAATATAGAGAATATGCGAAGGATGGCATCGCAAGCGTCGTCGATTGCTTCTGCGGTTAATATTGAGAATATGCACAGGGTGGCTTCACAGGCATCATCGCTTGCTCATAAGATCAATCTGGAGGATGTCAACAGGATGGCTACGCAAGCGTCATCAATGGCTCCTGAGGTCAATCTCGACAACATGCAAAGAATGGCTTCACAAGCGTCATCGATTGCGCATAATGTCAATTTGGAGGATGTGTCCAGAATGGCTACGCAAGCGTCGTCAATGGCTCCTGAGGTCAATCTCGACAATATGCAAAGAATGGCTTCACAAGCGTCATCGATTGCGAAAAAGGTCAATTTGGAGGATGTA